>JBBPLY010000185.1:0-37181 GCA_038090035.1 Xerocomus nothofagi | reverse complement strand
CTTGGGAACGCAGCTCCGCTCAAGCCCTTGGCAGTGCTTCGGGCCGGAAAGCCCTCCGGACTTTCACCCATACTCATTCTCGGTCGTTCGTAGTCTACATCACTCATGTAGCTAGTACTCACCTCACCACGATGGCAACTGCCGCCATAGCGCTCGAGATTCACGGAACATCATCAGCAAAAGTGGCGAGATCTAGCTAGACGTAGCTAGATGATACTAGGACTGCCAGACCTGGCAGTCCTTGCTCGGGACTACTCTTTCATGCACGCGCTCCAATGTCTTGCAAGTATCGCGCCATCGTGCTTAGTATTGACTTACCCGGCTGCGTGATAGTCAATCTGGAAGGACGTGTTAGCGATAAGTGAAGTCTTAGTAATTCTTATTTTGTTTCCTTTTGGGCGTACCTGCAATTTCATCTGTGGGGGGCATTTGATGATCATGGATATGGATGCCTAGGTGACGGCAGCCTGAGAATCAATGGAAGGTTGAGAGCGTTGGGACTCGCGATGGTGGGAGTTTGAAAGGACGACAGAGGTGAATCAGGATAAAGTACTCCACCGGAAAACGCCGGAACGCCAAAAATCTATCAAAGTCCAAATGACGGTACTGTGCTAGGTCCTGCTAGGTCTTGCTAGACCTGCTTGGTTGCATCACTTTCTTGGAAGACCTACCAGGCTCTATGTCCAACTCTCGTTCAACTCTACTAGATCTAGCACGGCCTTCCAATGACTAGCTAGGCGTTGCTCGAATCGCCGGGTTTCTCCGAGGTTTGCTAGATCTAGCTAGAATCTGCCACTTTTGCTGATGAGTCAATCACGCAGGAATGAAAGTGCTAAGCTGCCGCCATAGCTACATAGCTACGACACTGGCAGCACCTCATCTCAACGATGTCTGACGAACAACTTTCCATCATTCACTCGAAGACTTGCGCAATATTCAAAGAGCTCTATGAGGCAAAGGGTCGGCCAGCTGAGCTCGATGATGCTTTTATCAAGGAATATTTCAAGTTGATTGCGACCACTCTCCGTCTCAGCGAAGAATCCAATGTGGAGCCGGACTGGGTTCATCCATCGGAGGCAAGGTTATCTGTACAACGCAGAGGTCTACATGATGTTAAGGTCCCCGCCCTGAACAAGAAATTTGTTACCTCCCGGCCCGCGGGTGGTGAGTAACTTGCTTCCTCACATAAAAAATGTTTTGTCAACGGGCAAGCAGATGAAGTCAGTCATGGGTTTGCTTCGGGGCTTTTAAATCCTTCTGGCAGTGACGACTACATCATGGAGGCTGTAGTAGCACAATTTGTTAATATCACAATCACGACGGGCCCGTTACCTCCCGTTACGGTAAGTTACCTTTCGGAGGGAAAGCTTCATCGTGATATACTAATACAATACGCCGCCTCTCCCCTTGCAGTTTGTGGGTGAGTACGACGCCATTCGACATGGGGCATTATGCATATTTTTACTATCGATCACTAACTCTTGCTCCTAGGCACCCTACCTAGGTTCATCGAAACTGAGGCGGGCAACGGAGAGTGGGTCCCATTGTGATTATCTTTTCACACGAACGCGCCTTTTCTCTTCTCGAAATACAACATTATCCAGGGGAAAAAAAGTTCGCTCTCGTGCTACGTACGTGTCTGCTACAGCCCCGATGTCCCGTGCCACGTACTTGTACTTGTATTTCGTTGAAATTCGACGTCTGTATATAGGGTCTACAAAAATCGCCTTGAGAGTTCGTGATATCCGACACACACCTTCCCACCAATGCAGTTCGAGTGACGGGGGACTTGGCGACAGGCCTGACGGAGTGGCGAAGTCACTCAGGTTGTTTTGTTCACTCCGTGCCGTTCACCTATCATGAATGTGATCATCTGCGATTTGACTGCATATATGGGAACTTGATCGACCAGAGACACCACTTGATCCGCCTTGCAGCCTGAAGCCACCACTCCTCAACCGCCATGCCGACTCTCCCAACCACCGATGCCGGATGCTCACCTCCTTCGAGGTAAACCCGAAGGTGGAGGTTCTCGAAAGCCTTCGGATAGTCCTGACCGACGTCAATGCTCGTCACTTGTAAAGGACAAGATACATGCCCCGTTACCAGAACGACTCGGAGGCCGAGCAGAAAGTGTCACCTTCGCAATTGCGACGACGGAAAATACCCTTGCGGGAGAGACCTCCTTCAGTAAACAAAGGACGAGCGGCAACAAGGAATCAGATATATTCTTGCCGCGCTGTTCCTCCTAAGCAAGCTGAGCAGACGATTTGCAGGCGACGATGAAGATGGGATAGTTTCCCAGTGGTCCCTGGGTGCAAGACGACACGAACTCGATATTGTTCGTGTCGTCGTAAAGAGCAATCCACAGTTGCTCGGGGTCATCGCCGCGGGGAATGTTCTGCGCCTTCGCCTTCTTCGCGAATGGGAGAATAACGTTAGTATTCGCTTCGTTTTACGACAATGCGCACCATACCTCCTCTGGGATCTCAAAGGCGTGGTGGTATGCGCATGCTCGAGGGGAAAGGATATCGTTAGACATGGCTGAGACTATTGGTGTGTGAGGATGACCATGCTCCTCTCTTCGTTTTTATGTGAAGGATCAGGCCAGAACGTACCTAAGAGCTGAAAGGGATGGCATCGTTCCTAGTTCCCGAATCGCTTGGATTGAACGTTTGGTCCACCTCACACGAGTGATAACGCGGGGTCAGTAACGTTGGGTGAATCCGACCTTTGTGATACGACGAAACACATGGTGAACAGGTCAAGTGAGCGAACGTAGGAGACACGGATGAGAGGCCGGTAGCTCCGTGATAATCGGATAGCCCAGACGCGGGAATCGGCGGCCAGATGATCTAGCTGCACAAGGAATGGGTTAAATGAGCAACGGAGGATATCACGGATGTTGATGAGTGACCGAGAGCAATCCGTGGCGCCACAACGGTCAAACCACGCCGAACTTGCCTGAATATCACCACCCGGTTGGCGCGCGCTAATGCTAGACCAAGCGGCTAGTACGTTACGAAGCGCTGTAAATCCTCAACGCCACCACGATAATAATTTCCTGTCGATGGTGAGAGATATAAAAAACCATCAGTTCAGACCAGTTCATTCCACTGAAATTTGGTCGCAGATTAGTTCAGGGCACCTCCAATACTCGAAGCTTGAGACGTGTATTGGAGTGTTCGACGGAATAATATGAACAACGCCCGGAATATCTGACAATGACTCGATCCGAAATCTCCCACTGGCAAGGGAACGAGACGTGCCAACGTTCGAGGTAGAGCAACGGGGGCTCCTACGAGGAAGGTAACGTGCAAAGCAGTGATCGCTAGGCGTCAGCTTCCTAACGGAGGCTTTTACTGACGTACATAGGCTGTAATATTATATTGAAGATTAGAATAGATGCGATGCTAACAGGACGAGCTGTAAGTGATTAAGTGTGGCTTGAGGATCTGGGTATTAGGCACAGTACATTTTACGCTTCCCATGGGTATTCGAACTTGGGCTGGTCTTTCCGCCTCCAAAGTTTCCTCCTAAACAAATATGAGCGATGACTGAAACTGATGATAACGTGACACAAACTTCTCCCTAGTCGTTAGGTTCTCCGCGAATACCTCGACGGAGTGTTTTGTTTTGAACTCTCGGATGAACCGAGGATCCCTGTTGCGCGTGGAAAGTGAGGAAACGCGTGACGAGTATACCATCATCGCATGATGGCGTTGCTCTTGCATCCTTCGGCGGCGGTGGGGATGCCGGACGGGTCGAAATATTCGTTTTCACCTCTAGCTATGGCTGCGAGGACAAGTGTATCAGCGGAATGTGGTGGATATTGAAGTTCCTCACCATCGTTGGCAAACGAGCGCATTTTCTCTGCTGACTATCTTGGGACCCACGTTCGTCTCCGTCCTTGGAGCGAGTCCCCAGGAACCAGGTCCAAAGGCCTTGTTCAGGATACGACGGTATTTTATTTCGGGGAGATATACAAGTCCGTCTTCGAAAAGAGGGGTCAGGGGAATATAGCAAACAAAAGAGGAGGGACGCACCTGGTTTAATCTCGACATCCATTTCGTCGATGGGTGCAAGGAGGACGTCGGAAATCTCTTTCTACGGATAAGCCATGGTAGCTCTTTGACCAATCGTTGGCTTTACTGTCACCTCTCGATACAAAATCCCCGGGGAAGACGATCTGAGACTCGGTGCTCTCTGGAGTCACCTCGAACTCTGGCTGCGTCTGCTATATTGCTTCGGAGATGTCGTTTTGACTTGCTTCGTTGGTGGGCGTGGTCGTGCTAGCGGGTGCTTTCGCTACGCGCGAGCTGGCTGCCGCAGAACGAGCGGGGGTATGTGCGCGTCGGTGCGGCATAAGTTCTGCGGTTGAACGCGCCACGCGCCAAAGGCGAAGGCCTCGCTCCGAGGGCTCGAGACCGTCCCCGAGCTTGTCTTCAGCATGCCCAGCGTCGAGCGCATCGTCACTAAGACCACATTCGCGTATTTCGACGCGGACGAACTCGCGCCTTTCTCGACCCGCCACCCGACAATCCACGCGTCTACTGCCGCAATGCCATTTGCTCGTCGCTCGAGTGACCGGATTGTCGGATACATTTTCTTCGGTGGTATGGCGGAAATTCTGTCAATGATGAATGCATTAGACTAACGAAATGCTAGCCTTCTTCGGCAGCGCTGCGTCTATTGCATTTAACATTGACGGCCCAATCGTCGATCCTAGGCATGTTTGCACAGGTGACAACGACCGTATGTCATCTCCGAAATTTCGATTCTGCCATCTTCGACAGTGCTTCCGCCGTCCCTGAAATTACCCCGAGTCCAAATATTCGACGGATGGTGCGCTGACAAAGAAGAAGCCTTTTGCTGCGCACAAGCAGGGTGTGGTGAACCACCAGTTGTCAGCCTTCTCAGTCTAGAGAAAGACGTTCGAGACACGTTCTCAGGGACATTTGACGTCGTGCTGGATATAATGCATCGATTCGTCGGGTACATCTGTCAATCGCGGTCCAGACTTGCCATCCGTGGTCATTTCCGCGCTTCTGCTCGACCTTTTGCTACAGGCCGTAGAGCAACAATGGTCTACGGGCAATATCGCTGCCTCCAATTCTCTCGCGACCGTCTTTTCAAAAATCTCAGAACCCATCTGGCGCATGATCGGGAAATGGCTCAAGGATGGAATGCCCGTCCGGAACGTCTGGGATTCCCAAGATGACATTCAAGCCCTCGATTAGGAGTTCTTTATCGATAACGAACTTCTGCTAATGGACTCTGACCTTTGGGCGGATGGTTATGTCCTTCGAAGCCCTGTCGCTCTGGAAGACGGGAGAGGAAACAGTTGGCTGTTCCCACGTTCTTGCGACCGGTGGTTGATCACGTCTTAGGAGCCGACAAGGCCATTCATTGGACTGCTTCGAATGATAGGTATCCATTTTTTTCTGAAAACACAACTGGATGAGTATGTCTCCTTCTCGATTGGAAAACCTCTGCACAATTGTTGGAGTCCAGCGCAACGAGTTTGAGAGATTCGTTGTCACATTTGATATCGGATGAGCTTTCTGCATACTGTCTTGCTGCTGGCCTGCGATAAAGGAAGGAGAAAAGGCATCGAAAAACGAAGATCACCTTTCAGAATATTATGCCCAGGCAAGGGCTGATCGTGAGGCCCAGGTAAGCATAGCCATCTATGATCGGAACTGTTTAGCTACATGTTTGTGCACAGTGGAACCGAGAAACAGAAACAGATGACGGAGACGACGATATCGACTACCAGCGTGGAGCAGCACCGAGGAGGGTGAGTCAGCTGCCTTGCAAGGAAAAAGACACCTAACCTTTTCGTCGTGTCGTTTTCCTCCGATAGGGCTATACGTGTGACCTCAAGGGGTACTGTACATGCCAACTGTCTGCGTCAACCAACGTGTCGTCGACAAGGTATTACTCCTGACACTTTCGCGTATGCATTCTGACTATCAACCAGTTGGAAGAACTCAGGGAACTTCACAAAGCGAAATCGTCCGATGATATCGCTGGCGCGCATATAGTTACGGAAAATGTAAGTTTGGTGTTGTGATGCATTGACACTTCTGTCACCAACGATGACGGAGGCATTCCTGCCTTGCCAGACTATCCCAAACGTATCAAATCATTTTAGCGAAGCACGTTCCATACGCGGCGTTGGTGAAAAGACTGCATTGACATCGTTTGTTCATGCTTGCATATAGGGGAAAGGCCGATTGCGGAGACATCGACATCATGATCATGCAATCGACCGCAGATGGCAAGACATATCAAGGTACGTCTCATCGAAGCCTTTCAACGATATGCTTGGCGCTCATCGAACAGGGGTGCTACGTACCTTACTCGAGCGACTGCACGCGGCTGCCGTCGTGGCCAAAGATCTGACGCTACCCGACGATTTCGAAGACCTCGAGCTGGTATATCATGGTCTCTGCAAATTGCCCGAACCTGGTGCGAAACGTCGGAGGATCGACTTTCTCAATGTACCGTGGGTGAGCCGAGGACCTTGCTGCGTTGCTTTACTACACGGTAGCTATCCATCTTTCAAGTCGCGCCGGGACGACATCGTCAGTGTTTCTGTTTTGATCGCGAAACTACGCAGCACAGGCTTATTATGCACATAACTTAGTTCAATCACGCGATGAGGCTGAAAACGAGAAAGCACGCCGGATTCTCGCTCAACCAACGTGGTCTTTATACCGGGTCTCACGCGACCCACGCAGCAACCGAAAGGTCTGCGAAGGTAGGTGTCCCGAGACGATCGTCGTGCATAGCGACGTTTGATGTTCTTTTTTCTTTCCCCCAGGGCTATTGTTGCGTCGGAAACCGAGGAAGATTATCAACGTCTTAGATTCGTGTGTTCTCTCTTTGTCGCGTTCGATCGCTCACCTCGACGTACGTGTTCCGTGGCAGGAGCCTCACGAGTGCGTTAGAGGATGAAAGTGTCCTCTACCCTCCCCGCAGTAAATCTATCATTGCATGGTAGTTTTCGTGACAACATCGATCAGACATGAACCCTACAATATCGTTAACCTTGATGAATAAAATGGAGGCTCTACAGGCCAACTCGTGCGGCACAAAGGACCGCAAATCGATCCGGTCCTCTGCGACGATCCACCGATAGTGGATGAAAGTCACGTACGGATGTATGTCATCGGGTAGCTTCAGAAGTCCGAAGCGATACTCTCGTACGAAGGTGGAACGTCGCCAGCTTCGCTTTCTAATCCCGACACGAGCCGTTCGTATCGGACCAGCGGGGAAGGCGAACGCGACGTATGAGGCGTCGATACCGGGCTGTGCGAACGAGTCCGCACGTAGGATGTCGACACGGTGTACGACTGGGAACGTGAGTGGTGATGCTGTCCGTGGGATTGAGTCTGAGCATGACCAAAGCTGGTGGCCGACGTTGGTGGTAGTGACGTTGGTGAATGGGGATGGGAATGCAGCGACGTCGTGAATGGGCTCAAAAGATCGCTTCTGCGTGTCCGCGAAGGGGATCTCGAGCGCTCGTACGCGGGACCGTTGTGCTGCTGTTCGTCTGCATGACGGTGGAAACCGAGATGGCCAGCCCCGTCTTCGCTCATGGGAGAAGACATTGGATTGGATGTCGGGATATGCCCAAGGCGGTTTCCGACTTGGTGTTCGTGCCTTCGTTCCACGGGTCCCATGACGCTCGACTGACATGCACACGCGGCGCGATCCTCCACGTTGTCTTCTGTGATCTGGGAATACGCAGGGAGCGTCTGGGACTCTGGAACGCAACGACACTGTTCGGCGCGGTAGGAAAGTTCATCAAGATCGCGTAACGCACACCAAGAAAGAAGAAACAGAGCTCACGGAAAGTATGGTGATCGGTGCCTGCACTGAGATGTCAAACAATTTCTTCTTATCCGACTGTTCGTGGTCATTGATACCTTCATCACCAACACACTCCACCCTCATGAGGAGTCGCAAAGAATGTTCCACCCGCGGACACGAGCCCTCCTGTTTCGCCGTAAAATGCAGTCCATGATCGCCACCGGAAGGGTCATCACAATCAGGGAGCCCGATATTGGCTGAGAGCGTGTAGGGACCGGGACCTGCTAGAATAGAAGGATCGGTAGACGGGGGGATGTATCGGAGGAGTGGGGATCGATGCGGCGAAATAGGCGTCGGAAGGAGCGGAATTTGTGTAGAATCATGCTTGTTCTTGCGTTTGTTCTTGTGCGCTTGTTCTTCTTCGTCTACCAGATTCATCTCCTCCATCGAACACGTATCCCGCAGTTCTAGGAGCTTCACTTGCTTCTTGTCGTCTCTGAAGAGTCTTCCTCGTTTATCAACGTACATGATGCGCTCGTCGATGATCACATCCAATCTCCAGATCTTGATCTTTTCAAGGGGCAGGAGTGTGAGATCCAGTACCGCCGTACCGTATCCTGCTCCAGTTCTCGCTTCCACTCCAAAATCTGCCAGGGGTCCGGTGTTCGAACGAGAGCCTTCGCTCGTGGCCATTTCCAAATAGCGTCGAGAGCCAATAAGGAACAAGCGTGAACTCAGTCCAAAGGTATATTCGAGTTTCCCTTCCCACTGTTTTTGAACTAATAATAACCCGGATGCTCTGCTGCTTTCCCCGGTTGGCACTGCGACAACTAGAAGTGGAACTTGGCAGGAGAGCCTGGGCGTGAATGTGCCGGGTCGGTGAGCGATGGCTTTGATGGCGTAGTGAAGTGAGCCATGAGGAACGTCGAGTGTTGGCGGAAGATTGGGTGGAAGCAGGAAGGAGATCGGGAAGCTATGGGTACCTGGAATATTTCATTCCAAGAGAACGAATGGTCAAAAAGGAAAATGTGTGACTCAAACTTGAAACTTACCTGGCTGGAATTCCCTCCAACTTCCTGCACGGCCTTTGGACATCTGTTCTCCATCTTTTTCCACCTCGTGGTCGTGTTCCAGACCGAGGACGCGACCCAGGCCGAGTAGATGGTGCTCTCGATGGTCTATGTGACCGTTCGAATGGGATGCATTCGCTCCTAGTTGACTACCGTTACCAGTACCAGCGACGCTCCCACCTACTTCAAAAAGGTCTGCGTTGCGTTGCTCTTGAGTTGGGTCCCTGATCCTCGTTCGCCCACGCTCCCTCTCTTCCGATCGGGAGACACCGCGGGACTTACTAGATGTTGTTCTGGAGGTAACATCCAAGAAAGCATCTAGAACGGAACTGAGAGAAAGATGTAAATGAGAATGACGAGCTACTGTGTTTGAAGAGTCAAGACGAGGTTGAGTTTCTCCGGTGTTTTCGACGGAAGTCGCGCAGGAGGGAAGACTCGGTGAGAAGCCACGGTGAGGTGGAATGTGTGGGTGTTCTTCTGTGGTGTCGTGAAATGATGCGTCGCTTTCGCAGGAAGGACTCGTGGGTGCTGTGTCGTCTGTGTGGTTGTCGTTCTCCGGGTGAAGGGAGTCGTTCAAGGCGGGGGATGCATTAGAGCGCGTCGTGTGATTTGGAGGAGGGAAGATGGATGAATGCGGACGGGATGATGGAGGAACTGCATTTGGGATATGTTGAAGCATAGGTATCTCGAAATAAACAAAGGCGCTCACTGAACCCATGCTGACATGCCTGCCCATTCGAATCATCCCTCGTAGCTTGTCTCGGTTCATCAAGTATCCGAGCGGGGCTCTCCACAGAGACGCTAAGCCTTGATTGAGTTGGAGTCGGGGACTGAGCCACGGGAGTATACGGCGGTGATGGACCGAGATCAGGAGGGACACCTATTACAGCAACCAAAGGTGTGAGCAATGCATCCGAACCCACGTGGCGAGTTCGGGGATACGTACTAGCAGAACTTCGTTGTTCAGAGCGCCTTCGAGAAATCAAAGACGGACGAAATAGAGTTGTCCGTGCATGATCATCATAATGTGCGCCAGACAACTTGAACCCAGGCGCTCCAGAGGCGGGGCGTCTTCTATGAACAACTTGATCAGCACGAAAGACAGTCACGGTTGAGGAGTAGATTTTCTGGTAATCTGGGAGGTCTACACGACGTGATCCGATATCTATACGTCGTAAAACGTACGATGATGGGAAGACAAGATAAGGATCGTGATAGGGATCGTGGGTGTTAGTCGCCTCGTGTAAGATATGCTGATATACGACGAACCGTCCGGGGGTTTGAGTGTTAACACGCCGGTCAATTCGACTTCAATGCTGGAAATCCCGATCGGTTTGACGACATTCAAATTGAGCACCCCTCTAACCAGTGTGGGTGGATCATTTGCGTCTGGTCGAGGTCGTCCGGAGGGATCTGAAGAGCGCAGGAAAACGACAGGCTCGGTGAGGGTGATGGCAAGCTGCTTTCTCGGGTCACTGATCATGACAGACAAGGACGAGGACGACGAGGACGACTCTTACTAAACGCCCAGGTAGCCGGCGCGATCGGGGTAACTTTGACGCGCTCCGGGTGACTCACGGCGAGTCACTCGCTGCTGTTCGCCCTCGTCCGACACATCGTGGGCCGGACGAACTCGCCTTCTTCATGGAAGCGTTCGTGAACATGATCACTGAATTCTCACTGACATGATGAACCCACTACCTGATACTAACCAGCCTGAGTGTTTTCGGTTTGCACCTTCTTGGGATTTTCCCACGGCGCTTTATCCAATTTCTCACTGGCAACTTGAACTCAACGGGAGCACCGACGAGGGCGAACATATCGCCATGTTCCATGGCGACCGCTGCAGTCCGAGCGAATGTCTCAGTTATCAGATAAAGGCCTGGGTGTCAATTTTCAGTGTTCTTCACTTTTCATTCCTACTCACTCTATCCATTCTCCTATGGTAGGCTTAACGTTTGGATATCGCTGTCAACTGAATTGCTATCTGACTCTCGAACTTTAGGGCTGGGTCTGAGACCTCGTTTCGTTAGCAGGCACACTTGTTAGCACCCATTTGCCCATCCACCTACTCGCGGGATGTGGCATTCTATCATTACCATTATTTCTCTTTCTTTGACATATTTGTCGTGGATTGCTGTTGTTCGTTCGCGGAATTGCCAGTTGCAGGTACCTGCAGACCCCCTTACTGCCCAAGGGCTTACCACCCCATACTTGTTGACCGGATGCAACGTGAGGATAGCATGTGTCTCCTTAACATTCACTGGTCAGTGCTGAGCATACTTATTAGCATCTGAACTTTGCTAACTAAGGCGTCTTTGTCGAAGCCACAATCCTCGATCCCGCGACAGATAACATCCAAATATATAACCCTCTTGTCATCAATGCCGGGATAACACCCGTTAGAGATATACTGCGACTACCAGTGCCGGCGCACTCACAGGCACCTCCGCATCACCAGGTAGCACAAAGTTCCCAACAGATGCCTCTCCTGTCGCTTCCTCAACTACAACTCTGCCGAAGCTACTCCTACCAAGGCTGCGTGGCAAGCTGCGTCTGCTGGCTTCTGTGTTCCTCCAATTGCATCCATCCTTTCCAACAACACAATCGTTGGAATCTGGTTCGGTAGCAATGTTGCTTTGGTTACTCTGATAGGTAGCTTTGGTTTCTTGGTTGATGTTTTTTTTAAAAACCATTGTTTGCAGTTCGCGTACTGTAATGCGCAAGTGTGATTTAGTGCGGCATCCCAAGGTCTCGTTGAGTTTCCGGCACCTAGCACCGGATCGAGCGACTAAGCCTGCCCCACCACTCATGACTTCTGCGTGGTTGACCAGGCAAGCGGCCCATTGTTCTCAGAGTATACGTTTGCGAACCTACCATCTAGGATCAATCAGTTAATGTAACCACTACATAGGCGATAATACGAATACTCCTGACAACAACAAGGCCAACCCCAATGCAGAGGTATTGTCCAACGGTGAGCTCGACTATACAAGCCATTAATGGATAGTTATCGATGACGCATGACAATTTTAGTATCTGCAGTGCCCACATTACGCAGTTCATTGACCCTGCACTTGGCAACGCCCCTTACCAAAATTCTTGTACAACTTGCCCGACTGGGCAGAGTCCTGCGCTTGCAACCGATGTTTGCGATTTGCTTCCCTCATGCACTTCATATCTCGACACTTCGAATTGCGGGAACTTCTGGCCAACTTCTTCCCGCCTGCTGGTGGACCTGCACTGGTACCGCTGAGTGACCCGATGGTTCTTGTCAACGGACAACAATCACTGGAAAAAGTAAACCTTTACCATGATGGTACTGGACAGCCACTCGCAGACAATTAAATTGCGTCAGGTCTGGCCTATTGGTGTGGATATTCCCTGTCGACCCATCTCGTCGCCTGATGGACGATCTCGTGTAGTCAACAACCAGGCATCTTCATCAACGGCAATCAGCAGCTGTTTACGAATGCTGGTTTAGCTTCTACCGATATGGCGAATAGTGACTTGTTCACATTCCTTGCTATGAGGCATTCTCCCTGTGCCTCTGATCTAAAATTTAGGTCTTGGATGCACCGGGCTGTTAAATGTTGCGAATCCAATGACCTTACCGTGGATGGGAATGGCGTCGTAACAGCTGCGACTATCAACACCCGGTCATTGCAGCAGACACTTGCTGGGGTACACTGCTTCGCGGCATTGTTTGCTTATTTCGGCTGACGTACATGTATATGTTGGTAAAGCTCAAGGTCACAGGCGGTGCCATGACGGTGACCTCGACTTCATCTAGGTCTACTGGAGATGCTGCTGCTGCCGGTACTACTGCACCAGCTACTGTTCCCTCCCCTTCGGCCGCAGGGACAAGCGCTACAACGACTGCCGCTGGGTCGACTACCGCAAGCCACACCGAAGTGTTTTTGCCCCTGACATCGACTGCGAGTTTAATCCTTTTGGCAGCGCCGGCTAGCGTTGCGAGAAACGCTACGAGTGCTGCTGCTAATTCTGTGGCTTTGGATGGCTGTCTTTTTTCCGATTTGTAGACCCAGGTGAGTGGCAGTAGCCACGGAACGCTTTTTTCGTTTTGAGCATTGATACGAATCTTGCCGCAGGCTTCATCGGGTGCATCAGTTTCACCCACCACACCCAACGGTGGGTGGAACGGTGGACGGGATATGACAGACATCACTGGGTAAGGTGATTCACATCTGACCTCGCGAACCTGGATCACGGATCCTGGCTGGTTTCAGATCAGTTCCTTTTATTGCTGATCGCACTCGCCGGAAGAACCGTTTGAGTTCGCTTGATGTCAGTTAAAACCCGGAGCTCTCATCTCGGAGATCAATTTGTTTCGTTCCTTGGTATATCTTATTTTACTGGTTTTTTCAGTCTTCGGATGTTTCTCACATAATTTTTTTTTTTGTTGGTAGGAATAGAAATGGCGGAGTACCAGTACGTCTCCGAGTGGGTCGTGCCCAAGAACCCCGTTGGCAACACCGTCCGTGACGTCGCACAACGTGGGACGGACTTGAAACAATGTCACCGCAGCCGAATCACACGAGTATCCTTTACAGTCTAAAGTTTTGCACGGAATCAAGTCGTTGGGAAGTTGTGCACAACAATCGATGAATTGCGGGCGACGTATCGCCACGTGGTGAGTACACTACAGTATCGAATTCACATTTCATCCCTGCGACTCGTTTCTTCGCCTCCCAATCCCCCTGACTCTCCAACGCTGGCGAACACGATCGGGCCAGGTCCCCTAGCGGCTGTATCCGACAGGGAAGACTGGCCGAACCCAGTGTCGATCCCAACTTCATGCCCCCTTCGTATATCCCGAGCGTACATATCCCGCACATTGATGATGAATCGAGGCACCAGGATGACCCTAGGGAGATCGGCGGCCATATTTAGAATATAATCTTGCCATCCCGAATCCATGGTGCTCGTTTTTTGTGTAAGCATGTTGAACACATCAGAGATTGGCTAATGCACAAACCGAGAGGCTGGGCACTCGATAAATGGACACTGTGTGGATATCAGTGATTGTCCATCCGGGACAATGGATGGCATCAGACAACAGAAAACAAAGTACACTCATGGAACATAACGAGGACTGGTTGCAAAGCCGGTGGTGATGATTACGTCGGCGACAGCCGGTAAATAAGATGGCGAGAATGACCCTCGATCGGTTATACATTGCGTATATGCGCAAAATCATTGCCACTGTGATCGTCATTATAAACAAATATTGTACCGCGGTGTGAATCGTGAATCGTGACTTACGATCATAACTAACTCCACTGGAATGTCTGATACACAGTCTCCCCTTTTTACCACTTGTAAACGACTCTGATAGTGTCACGCAAAGGATATAATGGTACTTGTAGCTTTCCGATCAGTATTAGCCCAAAGGGACTCTTACAACGAAAGTAGAGGCACGTACGTCTAGTAGTAGTGTTTTTATCCACATTGGTTAGAGAGAAGTAGATGAGTACAGGCCAGCAGATGGTTCACGATCACAGGGCCCGGGACGAAAGAACTGCCGACTACAAGTGCAGTCACTCAAGCTTATCAGCCACAGTCAGTACTGGAAACATACGAAATCCAACAGTCCCTGGGATTATTCGGCGCAGATCACATCCACAAGAGACCTACATGACATAGAGCAAACCACAATATCGGACCTAAAACGAAATGAACGTCAGGCCGATCTTGGGGACGGTTCCAGATCCGTCGGAACGTTCGTCATGACACCGACCGGCCCGGTTGTCCGGGAACGCAGAACTCGGAAATGTCCGAAAACTGTAAAGTTTTGACATGCCGAGTGTCGGCACCAAACTTTGATGGAAAGCCAAGTCAGACTCGCCGATAGCAAGTCCCCTCGACTCGTCCATTAACAATGGCAAAAGACAAGAGCAAGTTTTGATTCCAACATTTAACGAGTCTTTTTCGCTCATCCGCTTGCATAGTTGGCGTCACTGGAAAGAAGTACCGTCTCACGCTCGGTCTCCCCGTCGGGGCCGTCCTTAACTGCGCAGACAACAGCGGCGCCAAATCCCTCTTCTTGATAGAACCTTATGGATTCGGTGCGCGTCTTAACAGATTACCAGACGCCGGTGTGGGCGACATGGTCGTCGCCTCCGTGAAGAAGGGAAAACCTGAACTGAGAAAGAAGAGTAAGTAACCCGATGCGCGACGGACGTCGACCCTTGAAAACGATACTCACGTGTGATCTCTCTTTTTCTTTTCTTGTTGTACAGCCATGCCCGTCGTCGTCGTCCGCCAACGCAAGGCTTGGCGCAGAAAAGATGGTGTTTTCCTCTATTTCGAGGTTCGTTCCTTCTTCACGAGTCGTCATCCCATGGCTTGCGTGTCTCCTAACTTGCATCGCTGCAGGACAACGCCGGCGTTATCGTCAACAACAAGGGTGACATGAAGGGCTCCGTCATCGTCGGCCCTGTAGCAAAAGAATGCGTACGTATTTAATCCAATCATTGGGCGTTGCTCACATTCCGCGTTCGTCTCGGCAGGCCGATCTGTGGCCTCGTATCGCAGCAAAAGCTGGCACGGTCGTATGATCGTCGCAGGAATTTTTTTGTGGTCGCACTCGTATCGCATCTCACGCATCATTTTCCTCTCTCATTATCACCATGTTTTACATAGCTGCCCATGTTATGCTATGATTATGACCACAACCTGCGCTCCGCAAGAGAACTCAGTTTGGTACATGAACGACCACCGTCCCTTGTGTGGAGTTCATGTTGACGGATCATAATGTGCTGATGTATCGCAGCCCCTCATTAACGCTACATGCTATGCGACCTCTTCACATATCCCCCCGGGTCCCCTAAAATCCCATAGCTTAATCGACGCATCGTGTACGGACGGCTGAGGGCGGTTCTTCTTTTTCCTAACCACATCGACATCCTCTCTCGATTCGTCACTCGATTCAGAATCTGATTCAGACTCCTCCAGGGCCACATCTTCAAAATGTCGTGAGCCTGAAACCGAGAGCAGGAGTGGTTCAAGCGGACGGAACGCGACAGCCCCAACGGCATCTACGAGCAAGCGCAAGATTGAATTAGTTTTTGTGAAACGATCAGCATCGAAACATTCGAGAGAGGGGTACATCGAACCTACCGTCGTGTGCGTCGTACAACAGCGTAGGCTTAGTTTGCCTTGTCTCTTGTCCAACCTCGCTCTCGCCTTGTTCGCCACTCTCAGTCTCTAGATCATAGATTGCAATCTCTCCGAGCTGTAATACCCGGTAGGCTCACTTTGCGGAAGAAAGGACGAGGGGGAGGGTCACAAATCAAGGGGACATACCTGGTTCCCAGAAGCCAACCACCTCCCGGTACTTTCGACGTCGAATTGCATCTTTTGATTCGTCAAGTTCTTGTGACCAGATCCGTTTGACACGACCTCTCGCGAGAAACAACACAAGGGCACTGATGAGTTCCCCCGAAGGTCCCAGCTCCATAGCCTTTCACTGCGTCTGAAAGCAGCGTACAAAATATGGGGTCGTGTGGGATTGAACATCAACTAGGAATCGATGCACGCGGTGTGCCAAGCGATTGAGTATATGTGAACGTCGGCATGCAGAAGGCGATGGAAAGGTTCCAACTTGAGCGCCGGATGGACGAAACATGGGTTGGAAATCCCACCTACCTGAGTTACCCCTCCTTTCTCCCACCCTGCCACGCCTCCTATCGATGAGACAGGCTCGAGGGTCGATTCGTTGAACAAGGCAATATTATCAGCCACGCGTGAAGCCGGGGTAAGACACCCAGCTGCATAATATTCCGGATGATAAGAAAACGCGAGCGTGGAGATGATACCTTTCCACGACGGACGAAACGGGAGCGTCAAACACGACCACGGTCGGCGACGGATCGCTCACCTTTCAGCCCGTCTTTACTTTTCTTCGAAGGCGTAGTCGGTAGTCGCTCGCCTTCGCTTGGTCTCTGCACGTCGAATACCTCGATCGCGTTTTCAAAACCGCAATATAACCTAGTGAAGGCGAACAACGTTGCTTCAGCCAGGACACCCCAAACGAATGGGATACGAGCAAGAAATCTCCTTCACCATGCAAGAATAAGGATATGGTCACGTACTTGTTGGCGCTAAGATTGAAAGCCAAGCTATGAGGCGAAATGTATCGTTCGCGGTGATCGACGATGGGATAAGATGCGCGAAGCTAAACGGGAAGGGAAAAAAGTGGGATGAATGTCGGGGCACAAAGTTTCGTGGTCATGTTTTCGGTATGCACCCTACCGTCTCTCCCGTCTAATAGCTTGATGGGACAATCTCTAATGGACGCGACGAAACAAAAGGCTGGCAAGTTGTGCTGCGACGCACCCGGATACCACGCAAAGTCGACGATCGGAGCGGATTGCGGTAATGTTTTCGCATGTACTAGGGAAGGTGACGTGCGAGCAGTTGCAATAGAGCGTGAGCGTGAGGGATGTTGAAAGTTTCCCGATGAGCACCTACATCTTTCACTTCCCTCGCATCTGTGACCACAGTCAGCCCAATCCCAGACCAAAGGAAAGAACAAAAACGAGAACACACGCTGTGAACACTTGGAGCGATCTATTCTCGCACTGGACTATCATGCTGGACCCGTCTCCACACCTTCATCACGCACCGAGTACAGGTGCATATGTCAGTGGGACCACCATGGGTCGCGACTTTTGGGAACGCTCACCATTTCGCCGTCCGAGGGAAGTTACCTGGGAGATCGGGATCTTGCTCAAGCGTCGTACGTGACAATAAGGAAGGGGTCGAGGCACCGGATACGTGATACAGCGGGGGACGTTCGGACGATTGACTCGTAGAGGACTCGGATATCATAAAGGCCTTGAAGTATTCCGAGTCGGATGGGAGCAACTCAAGTGCGGGACCAAAGCAATGCTGGAGTAGTTACGTCACATTGTAGTAGAAACCTGGCAACGATCATATTGAATTCAAAGTCTACAATTTGGTCGCCAGTTGCAATAAGCTCGGCTGCCAGCCAAGCTGGAACATGCTTTCAAAGCTTCACGCTGAACTCGGAGAAGGCATTTACATTATCCACTGCCCCGTGAAAGAAATGAGATCCTCGGACCACAGTTATTCTCCCCGTAGTAACGGTGGAAGCCAGCCTATCCCAATCCTTCCTTATCCACGGCTTTTGTTTGCCCCAGGCGGCTTCGAGAAGTTGTATCACCACCGGCACTGAATCACGTGCCGTGACCCTCGCCATCCCAAGTGGCTTCGCAGCTCTTTTGAAATGAGTTATTTCAGCCGAACGATGATCGGGGTTACCAGCTCTCTTGGAAACGACGCAAGTATGAATCTCCCATTTTGTTTTGATGAAATTTCATTCCGATCTTTTAAACCGTCGTAACGAACGCCGCTCCGCCGCGGAACAAGAGGTCTTGACAGATGCACGGCTTTGACAGCTGAATCCTGATGCAATTCTCTGGTTCCGCCCGTCATTACAAACCCCTTGACCCAGCGAATCTTCGACCGCTAGTAGGGTTTCGTTTCGTTGTAAACGCACTTCTCTCCGCGGGAAGTTTCTCCGAGTGCGGAACGCTGGACTCGGAACATGTAGGGGAGCCGTGCACGCCAAGGGACGAACGCACCACGTGTTCGGGCCAAACGTAGTATCTCAGTCGATCGTACCTATTTCGCTGCTTCCAATCGTCCCTGGGACCTGACGGTCGTACTAAGATTCTAAATTATGAAGAGGGAAAACGTCACGGAGACCGACTACGCTATGTCGACGAGATGACAGCGCACGTTGATTTCTGATTGTAGACATAATACAATGGCTCGAGGACTCGACTCGACTGGAGCGAAGGTGTCGCGCAAAGAACGGCTTTCCGAGTCAGACAGTGTCACTGAGTCTGGGTGTCAGTCTGGCGGCGACGCTCTGCGAGAGAACAACGTTTTTCGTTCACGAGGCCGTGACAAAAAGACTAGAGACCATTGCAAGTCCCAACCGCTGAGACGAGCGGACGAAAGAACTGGACCACGCTCTATACGACTACGACGTACTGGTACACCGTACGAGACGGACTATCTACAATTTGCCTCTTGACGAACGGCCCGGTACCACCGGTATTATACACGTGACCACAAGCCAAACGTGTGCCACAGGACCACCATCACGGGGGCTTACATTTTCTCTGTTTTCACGCTTCCGACTCTGAAACGACCTTTTGAAAGTGAAGCACATGAACGCAACACGCTGCAGCCTGCCCATACCTCCTTCTGTCAACCTCGCGCAGTAGCCATATCTCCTCGGCCCGCCGAGTGTCGGCGTGTTGACGTCGATAAATCCACCCCGGATAGGCGACTCGGACGTCATGACCAACCTAGGCTACCCCTGGTTGAACTACAGTAGCTTGATGGCAAGTCATACAGTACTGACAGCAATGATCCAGGTCGCTCAGGGGTGTGAACGCTTGAGCCGTGGTCTCCGCGCATATAGGATCCACAACTTGGTCGCAGTGCCGCTGCTTTGTCAAATCGTGCGTGGTGGAACGAACCGAAGTCTGGCGGTGATCGTGTACCACATAGATTTACGATCGACAGCACATGCTCGTGCGTGCAATACTATGACGACTGGGCAAGTACTTGGTATCCGCCTTCGGACCGATGCACTTCAAACTGGTGCTAATTACGCAGATAATGATACACATGCTAACGCGATATATGGCCTACGTCGCACTGAAACAGACAAAGCCGAACAGTTCGCTACTAATAAGCATCGAGGAGGAGTGATGAGATATTGCCGGAGTTGCTACACGATATTGCAATAACGTCCCGCTTAAAGAAATTGTTTCGAAAATAAGAAAAGAAAAGAGTAAAAAAAAGGAGAGAATCTTGGGCCACTCAAACGCACGGATGAACAGTTAATGACGGTAGATAGGAAAGAAAACGCGAAATAGATACTATTTGGGGGGCTTGAATCACGAAGCCCTTCGTGAGAGTACAACCGTGTCGTACAGGGGGACAGCCCCATCCTGTGGAGATAGCTATGCAAACCAAAAATATAAATGGTTGGTGAGAGAGAGAAAAGAGGCTATGACGGAGGCACAAGAGCAGTAAAAAGGGGGGGTAGGTTGCGTCGTGTTCAAAAAGAATGAGTGCGACGTGATCTGAATTGATATGGCTTGTTTGTCGACGGAATGAATAGACGACTCTTTTGGGTGATCTACGTATTGGCCAGTGGGAGCTAGGCGCAGAAAATGGAAGGAAGATGAAAACCCCGAGTAGAAATCAAAGAATGCAACGAGCAGAGCACACAGAAGCGGCCTGTCAGGTCCATTAAAAGGTCTGCATAGCAGAATCATAAAACTCGGCTTGCGCAGCAGAATTATAATTTGGCTGGTTCTGTTGTTGATGCTGGTGGGTATTCATGTCTTCCGCGGGAAGTAACATGGGAGGGTGGAGATAGGTGGCGAAAAAGTTATCCTCGTCCTGTGGGAGCATCGGAGGGTGAAAGAAGTCCATCGGTGAATCTTCTGCCGGAAGCATGGGAGGGTGAACCAGTTGGGGAGACCGGTCAGCGGTGAGCGTTGGGGGGTGCCAGAATGCGTTACCAGAGCCACGGAAGACGCTGTACGAAGAGAAAAAAGGGAAATCCATTGAAGAACGACGAGAATGAGACGCGGCAGAGGAGTGGCCCGAATACGAATCCGCATACGAAGAGAATGAAACGGCGGAGGATGGTGGCTCGGACGCCGAGTCCGTGCTCATGCGGCGGCGCTTCTTCGTCCTCTGGTCATTGTTGGTGATGACCTCTGTCTCCAAAGTCTCGACGCTGGAGAACGGAAGTGCATCAGGTGGCGTCTGGAAGTTCTGATTCAGATAATCGGGGTGATAGGGACCGGGAAAGTGATTGAAGATGCTGGAAAAGTTGGAATGATTATTGTACCCAGCGCTCTGCGCGTCAGGCCCAAGCGCTCCCAGGAGCTCGGATGATGTGCTCTGAGTCGTCGTTTCATCGTTGTATTCATACGTAAGTTGAGTGGTCGAGTCTGGCGCCAGGGTCGGTGAACGTTCCACTGTCGGTGAAGTCCGGCGACTCGCGCCTGGACTCGCGGATGGGGTTTCGGATGAGTCCGGGCCGACGCGCCGAGCGTCATGGCGCGAACGCTTGCGAATAACGTCCGATTTCATGGATATCGGTCTCGCTGACCCATGCAATTTATAACTGTAACAACACACGATTAGAGAACGAACGAGCGACGAGGGAGGACATGACTCACTATAACCCACATCTGATTGTTAAAATGTCCCCCTGTAGCATGAGTCATCGTGTAGAGGAACCGTTGTGTGAAAACTTACGCATTGCAAACCGTCTTACCCTCGTCGTCCTTCCTCCAAAGCGGCGTCGCAGTGGTGTGGCAGTTGTAGCATTGAGCTGTGCCGACGGCTCCACTGAGCTGATTGGTGTGTCGCATGCACCGAGGAAACCCACCGGTAACGTCAACCACTTCCTGACGAGGAGCCACTTGAGTGCGACCCTCGCCATGATTGGCGCGCATGCTCTTCGGACGTGGGCGCTTGTGCTACAAGAGACCATGAGTCTCGTCGGGTGTATGATCGAAACGTCACTCACCAGCTTGCAATACAAGCCGCATGCATTGCAATTCAGCTCGTCGTTGAGGCCACGGCGCCAGAGAGGAGTATGCGTGGCACCACAGTTGGAGCACTCAGCTTTCACGCCGCCCGGGGCGGAGTTACCATTTCCTCGAAGAACCGCAGGATTGACGCTAGTGGCGGTGGCACTAGGGCCAGACGACCGCGTTGTGGGAGAGTTCTGGGTCTTAACCGTGAGATTCGGGCGACTACTCGGAACATTGCTCCGAGTTCCCGCACTCGGACCGAGCTTGGCTGGGGAGATCGTTTGGGGAGGGGTTTCCTTAGCGGTTGGAGAAAGTAGAAATGTGGTCGTGTTTAATTCGTGGTCGTTGCGGAAGGATCGGGATTCAGAAGGAGACGAGTCAGATCCGGAGGACTCCTGCATCATGATGTCGGAGTCAGTAGCAAGAGTTGACTCGCTTTGTTCCATGAAACAGGAAGACGAAGGGTCGTCTGTAAGATCAACGTTGCTAAGGATTTCATCAAGCGGAAGCTCGATGGTAGGACGGAGGATGCTGAATCCACGGGAGGACGTGTTGGTAATGTCTTCCCCATAGTTCATAGCACTGGAAAGCGAAGGCTGTACAGAGAGGAGGGCGGATGGACCGAAATCATTGGAGAATAGAGAAGGAAACCGAAGGAAGGGTTGGTCATCACTTGGACACTTGCGCTTCCGGGAGCCAGCGGAAGTATCCATGTCGCTATGGTTGGATTCGTCACCGGCGACCGGGGCACGAGTGGCCTGACGGCCACGTCGGGTGGAAGTCTCCCTGAACTCCGCGGAAGGTCGGAGGTCAGGCTTTGAGACGGCGGCGTTCGGAGTCGCAGGGGTTGGTTGATCCACTGAGAAGGTGAATTGCATACGTTTAATCGTCCCGGGCATCGCATTCTGACTGGCCACGCGGCTGCGCTCTCGTTCGACAGCACGCTGGCGGATGAGGTCAGTGGACGCATTGCGCTTAAAGTCGGGAGCCTCAAGTTCCTCGATGCTCCTAAAGGAAGAAACGAGGGGTCAGGGGATAGGGGTCAAATAGAGAGCGAAGAGACAGGACGGACCTGCCCTTTTCCTTGTCGAGTTTGTCGCCCATATTTTTGGAGAGCTTTTTGAACTCGCGCTTCGACTTGGCATTGTCAGAGTCGACAATGAGGTTCTGCAAATGCCAGAGGCGCCAACTCAGGTTTTCAAGGCGCTGGCCTTGTTCGAGGTAGCTGGCAACTTTCGTGCAGACCTAGACGAGATCAAAAGGGGTTGATCGAGGGGAATGAGATAAGCGAACACACTTTCCATGTCTTTGTGAGCGACTCGGAGTCGCCTAGATTGGAGAATGCAACAAAGGATTTGTTACCCTGGGATCAGGGTGAGTCGAGTCAACGGTGTGAGAGATATGACTACCTTGAACTTTAAGTTGACAATGGAGGGCATGAACAGACACAAGACGACGAGAAATGGGTTCAATCAGGAGGTCGAAGCGATCGAGGGCCTGAGGGATGCTGTGATACGCAGGACGAGGTATAAGAGATACCGGCAACGAATATGAGATCTAAAAAACTGATTCTTATTCAGAGCGCACGTTGCAGAAATTTGATAGAATGAAACCCCGACTATTCCTAGCAGCTCCGTTTGGGATTTTTGCAATACGTGCGCAGAATTTGCTATAATAAAACAAATCTCTTCGTACATACGGATGGTCCAGGACGGCCGTCCATGTCGTTCTCTGGTCCCGGTCTCGCCAGAAGCTGATAGACGTCCACTTTTCGCCATTCTCGCCCAGAGCATTGGTGGCCAGGCCCATTGATCAAGTGCACTGCGCTAATCGTATGCCGATGAGGCTCCGCATCCGGTTATTCACGGAGACAGGTACCAAACCTCCTCCTGCCTCGTTCCGCACTCGCACGCTAAACACGTGTCCTCGCTCTCCTCTCGGCCAGCTCTCCGCTGCCACCTCCACCACCAATGTCTCTCGCACCCCGCTTCGAAAGAGTAAGGGAGCGTGTTGGCATATGCCTATTCTTGTTTATACAACCCCTGTCATCGCCCCTGCGTTATCTTCTCAGCCACTAGCACGCAGTCGCTTGCTTGATTCCATCAGGCTTCCTTTCACCTGTAACCGCATTGCCCTGCAAATTAGCCGATTGGCAGGGAGTTCCATTTGCCCCAACGCCCTTAACCCTGCGCGTGTGTCCATCGAAAGAATCAATCATTTTACTAATCCACCATCAATATTAATTTCCCAATTGCGGAATCGTGATCACGGGACCTCTCCACGACTGCCTCGAGGCTTCCTTAGCCCCAGTCTTCGGCGCGATATGACCGCGCGAGTTCAGCCGAATCAGGAAGCACTGGAACTTGCCGCAAGGGTCCGTCTGTAAGCTTGCTATGTATTCACATTGCCCTGGTCCTTCGACACTCACTCCTTCGTCCGTTGCCAGTCAGCTAGCAATCTCGAACGCCATGACAACTTGTTTGATTCGAGGGAGACCCAAAATATACGAAACATGCACAGCCGCGCAGTCGCACAGCTTCCCTGTGATACACATGATTTTGACGTATATTCAAATATGGGTCAGTGAGGCTTCGAATCGCCCATGGGTTGGCGTTCATCCTAAAATAAAACACACCCTACTGTAGCCTTTGCTGGCGACCGTCTCCCAACTATGTCAGCCAGTGGCGAGCGTCCGTCGCCGCGTGTCCTTAATTACCTTTTTCTGGTCCACAATCAACGCCAATGTCCGCACATTTCCACGCAAACGTGACATGTCGATCTTCCCCGTGCAGATGGCTCGCTGTCGAGCCATATTACATATATACGTCTCTGAGCAGTGACGGCATGATTACGATCAAAACTGGGGGAACTCTGGGAGACCTTTGAATACAATCACGTGGGGGACGAGCCGGGAAGTTGAATACCGTCCGCAAATGAGGCTCAACGGTGGCGTGGTCAAGAGCTTAGACGGTGGCTTGATAAGTATGACAAATGACCAAGGAGAGGACGAATGCCTGCAGGCAATCCGACTCCGTTGGGAGCCCAGAGGAATGGAACGCCGTCATGCCGCTGCCACGCTGGCGTTATGCTTGGGCTGCCGCGTGGCGAAACAGGGGGACAGGAAGTTCAGTTACTCTGGAACACAGCCTTGAAGGTATAAACGAGGCATCCGAGTATGTGCTGCTTTGTTGTTGCACGTGTATCGCCTAAGACTGTGAGTTGCGTCATTCGTTCCAAGGGTTCAAGCCAAGACTCACCAAGTCGAAAGGGGCGTTCAACGTCGCATCCGAAATGAGAGCCAATGAGGTTCAGCGGATTGCGGTATAATCGTTCTAGAAGAAGACCTCTTGATCCCAAGGTGTCAGCTTGCTATTATGTATCGTTCCTGGAGACGGGACCCTGCGAAGTTTTAATAAATGAAGTCCGAATCGACCAATCCTAACGCGAAGACTGAATTTTCCAGTCAGGTGAACGGATGAGGCACTCACTCGATCTGACCATGCATGCCCCACTATGGACAACATTGTTCGACCTAGATTTTGTTGTCCGATCTTTTGATTCGGGAATCATGCACATGTGCCGTTTGCATTGCAAATCGGATAGAAGCGCCTTCAGAGAGGCGTTGACACACTGTGGAGTGAGTATTACTACGAGTGCCTTCATTACCTGTTCGAGTGATGAGGAAGCACTCACGAGCCTTGTTCTCCGCGACCAACGATCTGGCGGAATTAGCATATCCGATGAGTCGTTGCACGACGGATTCCCGATCAGCATATGGACGAGTAAAGAACGCTTCTTTGGGCTCTAGCCCACGAATAAGTTCAGCGGCCACTGATCGTACCCACTTGTTTCCACCCTGAAGCTATAATTAAATCCTCAGAACACGGAGGGACGGAGCAAAAGAAAAGTTGTTTACCTGCACTCGCTTGCCGCGTGTAACGTCCAGACTAGAAGTTTCACCCATCGAATGTTCGATACATGTTCATTCCCGTCTGTACACGTGATGTTACCGACAGAGCGAGAAAACCGTCAGTAACGTGACACGCCAGCAGTGTAGACCTGACCTTTGGGCACTATGAATACCACTGGCACTGGGCATACATCCACAGCATAACCCCTGAGAGGGCTCGAGATCGAGGTAAAAGCATCGACAGGACGTTTCAACCATTTTGGAGGCGAAGCTTGTGGGGAATAGAGGGGGACCCTGAAGCCGTAATTTATCATGCGAGGGGTGTTGTGACCATTATGCCAATCGGGATCCCGGGTGGCCTGCCGGGATCAAATCGTATACTCCACAGATCTAGGTGCGGGAGTGCATTATGGACGACCCCTTCCTGTCGCTAACGACAGAATAGTCATGTGGCGAACGTCGAAGAGGGATCGGAAATAAGTAGGGGTGGATTTTACGTCGATGTATCGATGAACCCTGCCCGGATAGGAGGTGCAAAACAAGGTCAACTTTGATGCGAGATTGGATTGGTGGGTGGCCGGTGGCAGAGGATTCAAATCGCCGTGAGATTTTCGACGATATTGGGTCGACGTAAGGAGCTGCGATTTGGGAACGGCGGAAGCAACTCCAATTTGGAAATTGCCAAGGACGTGTCTGTATGGGCGGAAACGAGATATACGTTCGTCTCGCCAAGTTTGAAACGAGAAAGTACGATACGATGGATAAGGCACGCGGCTCTCGTTGACATTCAGTGACGGATATTAAATCAGGACTCCGGACAGGAAGGTGGCGAGGACGTTCTGTGTCATGCATGAGCAGAATATTTGGCGTCTAATTCAGACCAACTAGAAGGTTACTCACTGAACATAAAATATTTGGTGGCATAAACCAGACAGTTCTTGCTTGAATTCACACGGTCCCAACTGACTCAACGAAGGCGAGACAACAAGCAAAACACATACTATGATCTTCATCATGCCTCTGAATCTTCCATGGCAACCTGTTCTGCGGATGCTAATGTAACAAGTGACAGTAATGCTGTACTAGTATGTAATTGCCTAACTAGTAGATATAGCTTAGTGCTCGTTTAGTAAGCGTGGCGCTGAGGCGTTATCCAGACTTGCTACTTACCATAAACCTCTTGCATGTTATCTATGGCATCGTTGAGAGCCTCCCACCCTCCGGGCCCTCAATGCAGCCGTCCTTTTGGTAAATCCCTTTCGCCTCCCGATCCAACTTGCTGCATGTATGGCAGCGTGTTAGCTACCCCGCGACCGTTTCGTCGGTGTCGCTCATTATATTGGGACTCAGTGAAGACTGCAGGTACGTCTTCGTCGTCCGATATGCACTGATCATCATAGTTTCGATGTCCATCGTTGATCGTTCATGCTCCGGTCCCTTTTCTCCCTCGATCTATACGCCGTTCCTCTCGTTCCCCTTCCGTCTCTGCACCTCTGCAGTCGTGCACGGCGCATTCGTTTGGCAACGCGTCTCTGCGCAATAATCCGTTGGGTGTGTTTTGCTTTTCGACTCGCCAACCCCTGTGGGATTTCTCGACTCGGTTCCGAGTCGGACCGGAGTCGCGTCCCTCGAGGAAGCTCAGTCTTGACAGCTCGTCGTCTCCCCCGTCTACGCCTCCCCCTCGATCGCGTCGCTCGTACGACCTACACCCTTCGTCCGTTCGCCCCCCCCCCTCATCCGCGCTGGCACCCCTCTGCACCGACATCCGACGCGACCTTTCTCAACTCGGCTCCTCGTCGTTATCTCGTGTTTCCAGCATCGTCGGGGGGGAGGGGACTCCGTGGCCTCGCCTGGCTTGTTTACCGCACAGCTCGTGTTCGACTTTTGTCCCAGAGCTCGTTCGTTGTCCGTCGTAGCAACGTCCCAGGTTGCCAGTCGGTCGCTATTATCGGGGTCCTGCGCGCGTCACGTCCGAGTTCGCAACCGTCATTGGGTCCTCGTCGTTCGTCGTTGGCTGCTTGCGTTGACCGTCAGTACCCGCCCACGCCCGCGGGCAATTTGACCAATCCTCGACATACAAACACCTCATAGTAAATGCGACGGGTTTACTACCGATTCTCTTCGGCATACATGGACCTTCGAGCTCGTACAGGGGGAATTAAACGGGAAAAAGGATCCTGTTACAACGTTATATACAACCGATACATGATTTGATGGACAGTCGCAGATAATATCCATCGAGGCTAACACCTCAAGCCATGAGCTGCACAGCGAAAAAGCTCAAGGAAGAATATATGCAAACGCAGGAAGGGGGGGGGGAGGGAAAAGTAGCATAGCAATGGGACGACCAACGAAAGAGATCGGACGAGAGGTTAACATACAAACGACGCACGCACAAGATGGATAAATACATTCTGTCAACCCTCTACACCCCATCCGAAATAATACTCCCGATACTCAATACGCTCTTCTTTCCCGGGACCCCGACGCCGCGTCCAGGATCCTGCTCGAATGGTGCCCGGGAGAGCTGTATCACGGGGTATCCTCCGGTGATAGAGACAGAGGGCAAAGCAGGCGAGGAAGGCGACGACGACGGACCGGTAGTACCCCCACCCCCGACACCACCACCAGATGCGTGTCTCAGCGGCGCGAGATGGATCATTTCTTGTTGTCCATGATGACCTCCGCCATTAGGCCCCCATCCCGAGACCGACGCCGACGTTGTCCCGCTCGCGTACGAAGGAAGGCCCGACCCAGGGTAGCGCGCCGCAGAAGTCGACACGTTTGGCCCCGGCGAAATCGCCCGATGTCCATGACCCTGGGTATAATAGTCTCCCGACGAAGAAGATCCGTGGCCCTGACCCTGACCACCATACTCATACGGCGATCCTCCACTCCCCGATGATGCAAAGGACGCGGCGTGTGTCAATGGTGGGGGTGGTGCTACTTGTGAGGGTTGACCTTGGGGTTGACCTGACGTTCCACTCGAATAGTACGCATGTGGGTGTGAGTGTGGCGAGGATGACGACGAAGGGGTATCATAATATCCACCGCTCCCGCCCGAAGATCCATTGGCATTAGTACCGGGATTCATGTTGGGGTTTACGTTCGCACCGACGTCATATCGTGCATACGATCCGGGGTATGCTGATCCAGGGTATTGAGAACGAGTCGGAGAGGGGTATTGTCCTTGCTGTGGATGTTGCGGTGTCGGAGGGTGAGGGTGCGAGCCTGTCGACGACGCATGTGCATAAGTCGCCGCGGGCTGTTGCGTATGGGTATAACCACCATGATGATGGTGGTGTTGTCCATCTTGGTACGCTTGTGCACCCTCGTACGGCGCATTAAACGACGCACGGGATGGGTGCCCATGTACCTCGGTATGGGTCTGTGTCTGGGTGTGCGAATGAGGATTGTACGGTGCCCGAGAGGGTGCCTGGGAGGACTCATATCCTCCTCGAGGATCATATGATCCACGTGGGTGAGGCTGTTCATATCCCGTACGCCCACCTCCCACATCATACCCACCCCTTGCACCAGTGGCATCATACCCCCCTCTTCCACTCCCGCTCCCGCTACTAGCACTTTCATACCCTGCATCATTGCCACTCCCGAGAGGACGTTGCGGATTGTACGACGAAGCGGCACCTCGAAGACTCGCCGGCTCGTAGTCATAATTGAGTCGGTCATACGCCCCAGCTACGCTCGACGCGGATGGCGGATAAGAAGACGACGCCGAGGATGACGACAGCGCTTGTGGACCTGTCCTTCGCGTTGCCGCGCCCACAGCAGATCCCGAGCCCGTAATTGGTGGTTCACCACCGCCAGACAGGAGCTGGCCGCTCAAACCGACACCGACACCGACACCCCCACCAATCGTCTGGTGCGCATGGGTGTGTGGATGGGCATGTGAATGTGGAAGTGCGGTGTTCGCCGAGAGCTCGATCCCACCTGGCGTGGCGCTCGCCACACCCAACATTGGATCCATCGATGCGGACGTCGGCCATGCAGGTAATCCCGCCAATGCGATCGATGACGACCCCGGATTGTTATTCGCTGACACCGGTGTATGCGCTGACATAGAATCGTTGCTCCCCGCTGAAGCGGGCCCTGACACGAGGTGGAGTGGACTTGTCAACGTTCCATGCCGTGCGCGTTTAACAACAGCCGAAGCGGAACCAGAAGTAGCGCTGTTAGAGGGGGGTTGAGACGAGAGAGGTGTGTGTGGTTGCTGTGCGTGTGCATCGTCCTCGGCCTGGTCTTGTTCCATTTTGCGGGTCTCGCCGCCATTGGGTGGATCTCCATCAGACGTTGGAGCAAGTGCTGTAATGGGGCGTTTGCGCACGCGGATGTCTTTCCGAATACGAATTTTAATGCCTTGGTCAGCGAGGGAGCAAGAGAGGGGAGTGGATTCTGTTTTTTTTTAAGTGGGGGCGCGTGGGAACAAGGTCCAGTCGGAGAAGAAGCCGAGTAATGACCCGGAAGCCGATATGAATGAAAGCACAAAACGAGGACGGAGGGAGGACAGGTGAGATAAGACAAGGTCATCGCGTTAGAGGCAACTAACCTTCCATGCCCGGAAACTTTTTTGCAGTATAGACGTAAAATGCGGCTGAATAAATGGATTTACAGTGACGGACGGTGTTACTATGGGGGGAAAGATGAGGACGGGAAGTACAAGGGAGACGAAGACGTACCCGACGACTTCAAAGAGACTGAGTTTGAGACGATAGCTGCCTTCTGTGCGCACGCTGAGATCTGGAAATACAAAAAAACCAGCGTCTTCGTTGCGATTCTCGGTATCTTTGAGATGGTATAGGGAAGAAACGACGGAGCCTGTTGTGCATCGTGTTTTGCCATCCTGTATCGTCGAGGGATGGGGTGAAAAAAGAACGGGCGACGGGGATGTGGGGAGACGGACCTTGAGCCAGTGTAATTCTGTGTCGTCGTCGGGTTTGGCGAGACTGGCAAACATGAAATAGTAGGGATTCTGGAGGAAGCTGTGGGCGTAGTTTGGATCGGCATCCTCGGTGTCTGGATTGGCAGGGGATGGCGGTTGCCGGGTGTTTGGGTCGATGACGCGCAATTGAATGATGGGTGGAGGGTCAATGGGACGGCGGTCAGCTGGCAGGGTGGGTGAGAGGGATGGATTTGGAGAGCGAGTGAGAGAGGCATACCGCCAACGCCGCACATGCGGGCCTGCTTGGGCTCTTGCCTGACGGTGAGTTCGTATTCTCTGTGGTGGTTGAACATGGGCATCAGAGGAAAAAGAGGAGGAATTATCAGATATGTGGATATGGGAAGAAAAGGTGTGAGACCGGTTGCCTGGGTATGGGAGGATGGGAAATGGGTACATACAGTCTGTCTCTCTCATAAAACGAGCGGTCTCTCTCGTACGGGTATGCAGTCGGGGCGGAGGCATAGTTTGAGTTGACATCCATCAAAAGAGTCGGGTTGAGTGCTGATCGATTTGCCAGCTGGTTTTCCGCTCGTTCTTCCAAATGATCCCACACTGTCACAACCACGTGACTTCCTCCTATCGGCGGCGTAGTTTGATAACGACTCCAAAGGTAGCATGGACCGACACTGCCGCCTGGATGAATCGGATGGTGGCTTTGAGTGAGAAAAGATGTGCATGTATGCAAAGTTTTAGCGCGTACAGCGTTTCCAAAACTTCGATCTTTCACTGGCAGTTCATCTTAATTTTGGATTCTGATGGTGAGATCGTTTTCGATCACGAGGCTCGTACTGATGGGCCTATCAAACGCTGTCTCCGATCACCCTTACACGCTCTCCACGAACATTCCATAGATCAGTACCCCCTCGATCTTAATTTTCGGAAGACGAGGTAACAAATTTATGCATTCACCTCGGACGGGATATCCTAATAAAATTTAAATTACTCAGACTACGAATAGAAATATTCGAACCACGATCATCCACTGTTGAACGGCACGGTACTACGGCAAGAATCGAATGGGGGCATCCACTGATTTAATGGTAGGATTTGATGTGGAATGAGTAGCCCTGCGCGGGGGCTTTTCCATCGTCCCTAAAAGATATTTGGATCAGATCTCCCTGTCTGTGACGCGGAAGTTACAGAACGTACACGTACAGACATTGCCGGTAACGAGTAGTTTCTGTACACGTATTCACAAAAGAAGACAAGCTTATATCGCTCTTAGAGCATAAGACAGACATACCCATCTAGAACGTCCGAGGTTCGAAGTCTGAGGCGTTTAAACCACCGAGGTAGATACTGAAGTGTTCGGAGTCGCCAAAGCCGCGGGTTTGATCAATCAAAGCTATGCTGGCAGTGGCCGCTCGTCATTTTAGGGGTGTGGAATTTCAGCGCAGACAACAATCTGTCTAAAAGAGGCAAGCGCGTGCAGCTGGCAAACAGCCGTCCGTATTACGAAACTTTTGTGCGTTCGCGATCTTGAACCATCAAATGCCTCGCAATCCAAGTCATGGTGCAGCAGCCACTCATCATCATCGGGTCCGAGGCCTTCCCAACAGGTAAGATATTAACGACCGCACTACCGGCGTTCGTCGAGGATACAGCGGATGCAGTGCTAGAGAGTGCTATCATCCGTAAGCACCGGGTCCGGTCGGACGTGTGCACGGCTCGGAAACAGGACAATAGTCTCGTTGGTATGAAAGGCCCGGAGTTGAATCTGGGAGCTACCAAGGAGTTCCAGCGTGTAGGAGGGGTCGGCAGTGAGAATACGGCAGGGGCTGTCAAAGCGATGCATGAATCTGGCAATCCGTTTGTCACCGTTGGATAGATAGACCCATTGGCGATTTTTGTATTACAGACACGGTCAGTGACTACGACGTCGATTCGGTGAGGAAGCTTGCCAAGTTTTGGCATGTAAGAGGCTGTCTCGAGCTTCGAGGAGCCCCGTGTCGAGACGGGGCAGGAACGCCACGGCATCAAAAGAAAAGTGTGATGATGGGACAGGGGAAATGGGAGGGACCAGACAAGGGGATCGGCCGATATGCAGCTGGAAAGGAGAGAAACCAGTGCTGGGGTTGACTGAGTTCATTAGGTGAAAACATGGAAGTGATTTCACCCAGCCCCTCTGATCACGACCCACGAGGAAACGAATAGCCTGATTGATCCGTCTTCAGGTTGTTGGTGCGCTCACTGGAACCATCCGTTTGCAGATGATCAGCGCTGGACGTTTTAAGCCGAATACCAGTCAGCTTGTGCAGGGACTTCCAAAGAGGCTTGGTGCGCCAACGCTCCTCTGTTTCACCCCACACCCACGCGGACTCACTCTGCCACTCGCATGCATCCTCGATCGACCCCCGCACGTAATTGAGCTCCTCCGGACTGTTCTGGGCAGGTACAGAACCATTCTCAGAGGTGTGCTGGAAACCATAAAAGCGATCGATGTCCTGAGATCGTTGGACGAGGCTGTTCGCAAAGGGTAACTGGACCTCCTCATAAGTCTTCAGCGCGTCGATGTGACGTTCTCTTGAAGTCGACTTCAACGAGTTGTGTGTCAGCGCTTCAGCAACCGCCCTAATACGAATGCGTCCTGCAGGAGCAGGAAATTGCGAATTAATAGAGTTGTAGTAGGAGGCACGCACCTCCATCGCGCGTCCTGCACCCGCCCCAAAGTGCGGCTCCATTGTCTTCAGATGATGTTGCGTCTGCTACGAGGTGGGAAAGGACGCGCATGCCGCGTCGCGGGTAAGACAACCCTGCCAGTGACCATCTACATAATGAGGTAATTGGAGTGTATGTAATGACCTAGTATATTTCGACACTCGTCGTGCTGGATGGGTATTCCTCCTCTCCATACGATACAGATCAGCGCGCCATGCGACAACGTGCAGGAACTCTCGCCGTCTCGGATGATTGTCCTTCAAGTCGCTCCGCAAGCATCTCGATGGAAGTAACGAATGTCATACACATGAAACATAGGATTTACGATGATAAATGGCGATCCGAGCCACCGCGTGGAGAGCAAACCCATTTCACCAGCATTGGCGTATACACCACCTACTCGCTGTGAAAAGTTTACAATTCCCCGTTTTCATGTCATCAACTCCCTCAATCGCCGCTCCTTTATCCTTGGAGAAAACAGTGCTTCGAACGGCTTGGGATGAAGTACAATCACATCCTTGAAATCGCTCGCACGAGGATCGATCGGCATATTTGGTCGTTGCGAGATACGGAACGACCAGAGGAGCAACGCGAGGTTGATATAAAGCGATCGATCCGCGACGTGCCGACCTGGACAAACTTTGTACGCGTCGTGCAAGGACATGGGACAGCGGTAAATCAAGGATGGCATGGAGACAGACAATGAAACGCGACCGTACCTTCGACCAAACCCGAACGTGTAAAAGTGCATGTCCTTCCTGACACGCCCATCTTTGGTGAGCCAACGCGCAGGATTGAACGTCTCTGGGTCTGGGAATGCAGCCGGATCACGCGAGATCACCCTGTGGTAAAAGGTAGCGATGAAAGCGAGGGATAAGAATGTGTGCGCTGCGTAACATGAATGGCGCACCGATGGCATCCTAGGACGGCCGCTCCTGCGGGAATACACTGACCCCTCTGTAAAATCACAACCACCAGAAAAGTCACAGGCAGATCTGACAAAAGAACAATGACACGCACCCAGATTATATCTTTAGTCGCACGGTGTGCGAAGCCTATAAGCATACATTATTCAATTCCTGCACACCTTCATTCGGGGAGCGTGACGACAGGAAACGTACCCAGGGGCGCTATTGGTTCCCAGCGCAATGCCTCTAGCATAAATGCGTGAGTGGGAGCATCTCCTGGTCTCCAAACGTAGGAACTGGATGCTCATCAGTATGTCCCGAACCCAGCACAATCATCACGAAGTCGAAAATACCTCTGTTCATCCCAACTACCTCATCCAGCTCCTCTTGCACGCGTGCTTGCGCATCAGGATGGCAGGCCGCTGCCATGATCATCACAGTGATACCAGATGCAGTCTGGAATAATGCATTTAGTCCCTTCTGGCAGAAATGACGTGAGAGGATTCATACAGTGTCTGAGGCTGCGCCAAATAAGCAGCCGGTGAGATAGGCCATCTCGTCATCCGACAACCGGTTGTCAGCATTTTGTTCGAGGAGGGTCTTGCTAAATGACGGGCCAACACTTTTCGTTGCCTAGAATTTCATGCACATGAGCAGCGCGAAGGAAGCGAAGGAAGCTGTGCGCCATGGAGTACGAATCGTCATTCACCATAGTGTTCCTGACGCGACTCAATTGAGCTCGTATTGATGAAACTCCTTGAGCTGTGAGCCATACCCAGGCACATATTTCAACCATGGGATACGATCCACAAGGTACGCCCCCGGTGTCAATGTTGTCTGGAGGTTCATCAACACCTGACGAACACGTATTACCACGTCATCATAGTTAGATGTCAGTGACGTCTTACCATACGTCACACGCAGAATGACCGAGGCAGCATAACTGAAATGCGCGCACGCACACAATCATAAATCAGCACACCAACCCACAATCACCCAAGGATCCCACAGGTAAACTCAGATACGTACCGTTGCGCATGCTCCACATGTTGTTTCGGGTCGTTCAAAATGTTGAGGATGACATTCTTTGCGGTCTCCGCTTGAATATGCTCGTACATCACCGCAGCTTTAGGTTGAAGATGGGAGTGTGCCATTCGCCTGAAACGACGGAACCGGCCCCCGCCGGATGTGAGGAGGAGACGCATCTCACCCGAAAGGATTTCGCCTACTGAGATCGAGCGAGGCCGATCGACGAGTGCTGCACCTTCTTTTTCCATGATTTCAGTGGCTGCCTGCGGAGGAGAGAAGTCTGCACTGGACGACAGGATGTGTGTCTATGAACACGTACGTCCATTCTGCCAATGACGATTGTCACGTGGCTACCACATCGAAGAGAGATAACAGGCCGCCTCCACCAAATTGGGTAACGGGCGCACTCACACAGTGCGGCAGCAACGCGGCAGTTTCCCTCGACCCATCGTCGCTCATATCTACCTCTTCCCCAACCTATCGCTCGTGTTTCACTCAGCTTTCTCAACTACTTCCGCAATGAAGTCCTTCAGAAAACAACTCAGAAACATCCGATCCCGCATCGCTACTAGAGGCACCTCTCCAGCCCCTGCTGAAGAACATTCCGACACACTCAACCCGGCGCAACCTGGTGCGATCTCCACCAACATGATCCTGTTGTGACTCAAGCCTCAGTTACAGATGGTGATTTAACTCTAGAGCTGCACGAGGGACAGGTCACGGAGGTCCTCCCCCACATCGCTAGTGGAAACACCTCTCCGGCGCCTGCTACCGCTGATGGGCCCAGCACGCAACCCAGCGTGATTCCCAGTCACTCAAACCCGGTCCCGACTCAACCCAAAGACACGGATACTCTCGTTCTCATGACACCAAGCATAGCATCGGAGACACCCGAGGAACAACAGGTCGCAGAACCCGTCTCGCTCGAGCCACGCTCCGACAACTCGGATGCTCCCGAGGTCCAGACGAAAACCCCGAATGTATCAAAATTCATGCAGAATGTCGACCTAGACCTGGGACAGGTCACGGAGGTCCTCCCCCACATCGCTGGTAGAAACCTATATCCGGCGCCTACTACCGCCGACCTTTCTGATGGGCCCAGCACGCAACCCAGCGTGATTGCCAGTCACTCGGACCCAGTCCAGACTCTACACAAAAACACGGATACTCTCGTTCTCACGACACCGAACATAGCATCAGAGACACCCAGGGAACAGGTCGCAGAACCCGTCTCGCACGAGCCTCGCTCCGACAACTTAGATGCTCCCGCGGTCCAGACGAAAACTTCGGGTGTCCCCAAATTTATGCAGGACGTCGACCCGGACCTCATGACGAAATTCGGACAATTCAGAATTCTCATCATCGGCAGGGCGAATGCCGGCAAGACGACCATCCTTCAGAGAATCTGTAACTCGACTGACGACCCGGAGATCTACAATGATCGAGGGGAAAAGGTGCGGTTTACGTTTACTGTGCCAAGATATGATGTGTTGTTGATGTGCGAACAGATGGATCGTGCGATTGAAGGGTCCAGGGAGGTAAGCATTACATCTGCATGACTGTCGTTATACTAGCAGGGTTTCTGCATCTGTCTTACCGTCCACAGCGTGGACTTCATGATATCAATGATGCAATGGTTTTCAAAAGCAACCGGAAACTCGTCTTCCATGACTCCGCTGGGTTCGAGGCTGGTCGTGAGGACGAATTCACGAAGATGAAGAAGTTCATCACGGAACGTGCAAAGACGACTTTCCTGAAGAAGCGGATCCATGCTATTTGGTAAGTTGACATAATGTGCTGGGTTCTGGTAAGCTTTAATATAACCAGGTATTGTATTCCAATGGATCAATCTCATCGTCCTGTCACTGTGGCAGAGGAAAGGTTCTTTAGTGAATGTGACACCAACAATGGTGATAAATTGCACTTGAATGATACTTTCTGAGCTCATTAGTTTGGTTACTAGTGCCAGTTCTCCTGCTGCTCACTAAGTGTGAGGTGCTCATGTCAAAGGTGTTTGATTTTGGTGGCCTACACCTGCCTCTTGAACAGCAAGTTATGAGGCAAAGGGAGCGCATGGAGGACCTTTTAAGTTCAATCAAGAAGCACTTGTGGGAAGATTTGGGCAACTTGAAATTTCTGCCAAAGGCACTTGTGCAACTGGAAGGTCCTCATCCATATTATCTCCCTTTCATCATATTG
>JBBPLY010000184.1:5556-37359 GCA_038090035.1 Xerocomus nothofagi | reverse complement strand
ACCTGTCCCTGGGTTACCAAGCAAAACGAGGTTGAGACGCTCCTTGTTTGTGGGAACACCTTGACGATTCATCATGTCGATGACACTTTTGATACGCATGACCTGCTTCTTGGCCTGTTCGAGCCCGGTCAGCTCCATGATCTGGGTGATAGCATCCTGCGTCCCACGGTTTTGGCTCTGCCAGATAATACGTTTAGCAGCATATGTGTCGTGCGAAAATCGCAATAAGACTGGACGATTACGATCAACTTGAGATAGCATGGCCCCGTGAGCAGCTGCTTTGCTGCCAAGATAGATCAGCTCGTCGTGGACTGCGGTAAGAAAAGTGCGCACAGATAGTCGACTGGACGACAAAGAGCGACACCTTGTGTCTTGAAATATGACTGAAGTCGGGTCCAGAGCCATTGGTTACTCGCAAATCCCCCTACAAGGAATGCCATCTGAAGAATCGAGACTGAGCGTCACGATACAGCAGTCTCGAAAGAAACTTACGGTGATCTTTGTCATAGCAAACCGAATTTGCTTCTCGAATGCGTCGATGATAGCCTGGATAGAGTCCTTGAACAGTTCTGTGGCGTCCTCACTACAAGGCATATGAACGTAGTCAATTTGATAGCAAGTGGAAGCTCTACCCTGACAGTTTCAAGAACCCGCGTTTGATGGTATATTGTGGATTATTGTACAAAACATCGCCAATCTTGATACAAGCGATTCTTTCGGTATTACTGATTGCGAGCTTCGTCTGCTGGTCAAATTCGCGTGCAAGGTCGGCTATCTCTTCGGGGCTAGAATGGGACGAGCCGTGAAGCTTTCCTATTGTTGGAATTTCTCGAGCTTGCCCCTTTGATGATGAAACAAGCAGAGGAAAAACCAACCTTGCAACAAAGTGACGGCGCGGCGCGTCACAAAGGTTGAACCCTGTAGGCGACCTAAACGGGAGAGGGAAGAATGAACATTTCGCCACCAGGAGTAGCCACATACATTCGGGTGGTGCAATTTCCTCGCAAAAGAGTGGGTCGAATGACATCGCATACATGCTTAAATCGATGATCCCTCCGCCAGCATCGATGATGACGACTCCTTGGGGCTCTGTGTTTCCAGGATGGTCACGAAGGGTTGAAATACAATAACGAAGGCTTGCTTCGCCTTCGGATATTAGGTGGATGCGAGATCGCCCGGCAGGTGTGGCTGGAACGAGACCAGCGCGTTCAGCCGCTCGACGGTAATGTTGTTGTTGCTCGACCTCCCAACCATTTGGATGAGTGAGAACGAACTCGATGGAATTTTCGATCGATGTCCAGTTCAAGTTGTGATTTTCTTTGATATAGGCACGGGCGCACAGGAGAAGATAATGTAGGAAATCTGTCAGAACGTCTTCGACAGACTTGCCCGGTGGAAGTGATATATCATCGTCCTTGAGGTGAGTGTATGCTAGATGTTTCGGGTAAAGGCGAAGCTTCCACCTGGGTCCAAGAACCGAGTGAAAAGAGTTTCTGCGCGAAGCAAGCCACTCACCGTTCCACCATCATCCATCCTTCGTCCTCGGCTCTCTCTATGAAATCATCATCGGTGAGCACTGCACTACCAATTCCTCGGACGTTCCCGGCGAGGTCGTAGTACAAGACAGAGGGTATTCCTGCATAAACTTGGCCAAGCTGGCCAGGAGGTCTACTGACTCGATTGATCTTGGGGATCTGTCCTTGTTCGAGGACACAGTACGATATGGCACTGTTTGCTGTGCCAACGTCGAAGGCAATGACAAGTTTGGTTGGTCCAGCGTGTGTTTTTTCGCCAGGCATTGTACTAGCTCGTCACCGAACGGCAACAGGTAGAGGACTCGCATTTGACGAAGACGAGATGCATATATATACCGACAAGGAAACGGTCAGCGTGGAGAGAATCAAAGTTTATTTGAGCGTGACGAGAGTTCATTCAAAGGACGGTGCACTGCGGCTGCGGCAAGCGTGCAGTGAAGGTCCACGCATAAACTTCAAGTTTTGCCTCGAGGCTATATCAAGAGTCAGGGCAGTGCTATAGAACACTGATCACCGCCTTTGACCCTTGATAAAACCGCCCCCCGTTCTTTTTACTTGTTTCCGAACACTCGTTACGGTCAAGTGGACATCCGAGTATGTATTTCGCTCACATCTTCATCAGCAAAAAGTCCGAGGTCCAACAAGGTAAGGATGAAAGGAATGTGTCCTTGTAGTATGAATATGGTATGCCAGGGTCGTGGGAACTTGAGTAGCACTAGTTATGAAGTTGGATGAAGTTGGACTTTTTTTGTTGATGAAGTTCTTACTCCACCGGCGGCCACTGATGCAGGGACGAGACTACCTTGATGTTTCTCCTGTGATGATTGCGTACGTGCATACAAGGCACCGGCAGGCTTCTTAGCTGACTGGCGCATGCAGAGTCATGGGCGCAACCGGGACTGGTGTGTCTCATTCGCCCACGATGTTGATTGTCTACGAACTCATCCCATCCATCCTTCGTCCCAGGAAAGTCAACAGTGAGTAAATTATCTGACCCAACACAAGCTTATGGTTCGCTGCGACATATACAGTTTATTCATCTTCTCACTAAAGACGATAAAATCCACATCGGTCATGGACCTGGTTCCACAACTTCAGCTATCCAAACAGCTGAATATGTCGATCGAAAGACTGGTCGTACCGTCATTCTCATCGATACACCAGGTTTCGACGACTCTCGGGGTGTCAGCGACACTGACATTCTGAAGATGATCGCATCCATGTTGGGGCCCGATGGTGGGTGAGTGAACCCCTGTCTATGGAACGCCACTTTACGACCATCGATGATCTACAGCCCACGACCAAAGCTTAATGGTCTCATTTACATGTATCGCATCTCTGATCCACGAGTTGGTCACACTTCACGAAAGAACCTCCGGATGTTTCATTCACTCTGCGGTGACGACAACCTTGCCAATGTTCGCATCATTACGACGAACTGGGGTCGCGTCGGCAGGAAAGAAGGAAAGGATCGGTTGGAGGCCTTGAAAAACGAGGCCTTCAAACTTCTTCTAGACGCAGGAGCTAAGATACTCCGTCACGACAACAACCTCAGTTCCGCAAAGAATGTCATGTCAGAGTTCATTCCCCTGCCGCCGATAACGACACAATTCGAGTATGAACTGCATGCAGGAAAGAAGTTGAATGAAACAGCTGCAGGCGGCGTCCTCGTCGAGGAGATGGCCATGATGCAGGAGAGACATGCAAAGGAGCTGGCTGACTTATGGAAGGACATGCGGGAGGCCCTGGACACGAACGATCGTGCGTGGAGGGAGGAGATGGAGCAGGAGCGTAAACAACTCGAGCAGAAGATGACCGAGGTTGATGACGACCGAAGAGAATTAGAGAAGAAGGTTGGCGAACTGGAAGCAGACATAGACCGCTTGAAGGCGCAGCGCGGCAGGTGTATCGTCATGTGACAATAGCTATTGTATCTATCATCCTTTGTATTATCTGCTACACTACTGCACACCGCCAGTACACTGTCATCCTTCGTTGTCCTCCGTCTGCTGCCAGTGGGAATGAGTCTCCTGAGATGCTTCCTTGTCACGTCTAAATAGCCTTGCCGCTGAACACCTCCCTGCAAGTCCGTTTTTTCTTCAACAAAAGTAGGAAACAAGCTGTATCATTGGGAGTCGGGGACTGGCGCTTGCGTCGCTATCGATATGTAACGACACCGATTTCCAGACCGGCCCACCACTCAGTCGCTGCCTGGCACCACTAGTCAAAGTGGAGCCGACTTTTTTTTCCATATCTACTGCAGGGATGTTCTGACGAGGCCTTCAACACATCATCTTTGGTCAGCCTCCCATGGCGTCACTGTCAGATGTCCTCCACTGGCACGTCCTCGGACTGGAGCCTTCCTTCGTCACCGACCAAATCATCCCTTCGCACTTATGGGGATAGCAGTTCGGTGTTGTATTGTCTGCGATTACCTGTCAGAATCATGGTGAGTTTTAAGCTACCAATATGAGTGCAAAAACCACACCACAACCACACTCTGCGACAGCACTGTGTATTTGCATTATCACCCCCACTTACACTCGCTTCGGTGTATTCAGCTGCAGCTCACCGTCAGGGTTACCGTCGATACAGTACTGGAACGCTGGCACATGTGCGCCGAATGGAGACGTAGTAAGACATGCTCCAATCGTTCACGAATGACATTGTACGCAATCTCAGAAACGTGAGTGTATCGCTTATTCGGGTGGTACCGGGGCAGAGCATCGGCCCCACGTTACGCTGGATCGGTGCTAGGGAACTTGACGCTCTGCTTAGCTGCAGGGAACGCGTTTTGATTTGAGAGCTGCGATGCGGATTTGTGGTGGAGTCGTCACTTGTAAAAGCGCCATGTCCAAGTCCACCCTCAAGTGACGGATTGGCATCACGTCCCGCCCACGTACTCGATAGCTATTGCTTCGCCTCGCCTCCACTACCTCCGCGGCGTTTTCTCGACTTTGGGCAACTTCGTCCGAAGTTGAGCCAAAAATACTACAAGATCACCTGCTCGGCGTTCCTCGCCACAATCATAGAAGAGTTCGCGGTGGGGCACATGTATACGTTTCCCTGCTTCCTTCCAGACCACGGGGCCATTCGGAGCCCAATCAGGCATCAACGGGGCAGCTCGAGTTCACATGGCATGAGAAGAATCTATCGTAGTTTCGTGTTGATGGGAATGGGCATGCAAGCTATGTAATCTTCCTCCTGTTAGTGCCGTCAGACTTTCGGCCGCATGGCGCAACGAATGACACTATGCACCACCCATATAAATATGATAGTTGCCATCACGGCCTTCTTTCTAGTCCGATGACACGAGAAGTCCCGCGTTCTTATAAATATGTCAGCCTCCCCGCTCCGAAGGTATCGTCTCGTTCTCTCCTTCCTCTCCGCTGCGCTTTCGATTGCCCAAACCCTGGACTATGGTGTCAATACTATGGATTCTTGTATGTATCAAATCTCCCGTCGCGTCGTCACGACTGCATTAAGCTAAACGTCTTCCCAGGTTCGCTATAGTTATCTTTACGATGCCGTGTAAGTATATGGTCGTAGTAGGACGTACTATACTGAATGCATACTCGAACGGTTCCCAGAACTTCCTCGGTATGTTCGGCATTTCAAAAGTCGATTGAATTCTCACCCTGCCCCCAAGTCGGAAGCAGTCTCTTTCCTGGCCCTGCAAAGGTAACCTTCCTCCCAGCGCCATCACATACGAGCGTACGCTGACTCGGAGAACTCTCCCGCGCGATCGATAGTTGTGAGTAAACCCGACTCAGACTTCTCGTTTGCTTATATCCCTTAAGGTCAAATAATCTCGATCAGCTGCCACCAGTGCAGCTGATTGTGAGTTTTCACTTTTTTTCGAAAGGAGTACTAATTATGATGGTAATTACAGTCGTAATGTCCTCTGTGTCTGGGCAATGTACGATCGATCGAGGCTGATCCTGGGCATTCCCCTGCATCGCCCTCGACGGAGGTTATCGCCGACACCATCACCACTGCCACCAATCCCACTCCAGGTATGTAGAAGTGCACAAAAGGTTCCATTGCATTAATTGGTCGTTTTGCAGCTACCACCGCTATCTCGTCTATTTAGACAAGTAGCTACCATTTTTCGACCAATACAAGTGACGTGCATACTCGCAATCATCCAATTTATGAGGCAGTCGCTTGCTACTACGTGAACTCGTTCGTCAAGCAGACCATCCTCTATTTTTTTTTTTTTTTAGGAATTCCCTCCCTATGCTCCGCCGCCATGCTAGCAATCCCATGATTCGGCACGATTCGATTTCCAGCCGAGTCAATGGTTACCTGCCGCCACGGCTCAAGACTTTGCATGTAATATCTTCCGTGAGCGTACGAGATGTCCGCGTGTGAGTTCAACGGGTGAGACCGACAGCATGATCCGGTTCCCATCCGACCGCGGGGCTAGCAGGACAGCAACCATGTTTGCGGATGCCGGGGCAGAACGACATGCCCGTTGGACGTCCGAGTCGAAGAGATACCGATGGGTGACGACCGTCACGGTTGGGACGGGTCTACGTGGCGGTTTACTCCGTCTTCATTGACACCTCCCAGATCATCGTCCGAGTAGAAAATATCGTCTCGAGCGAACGAATTGATTGCTTGTCTTCGATCCGGGCGTTTTTGATCGCTGGTCCAGAGTTCGTTTGGGTCTCGGGAGTGTCAGCGCTTCCCGCGGAACGTTCTCGGACGACGCTGGTATCTGATCTCACCGCAGTCCCATGCACGGGTCACGGGTGCGCTTTCGACTTCTCTCTCATCGCCTCGGCACCACCGCAGACCTGTGTTATCACGTCGACATCATCCGTTGCTGAGTCCTTGCTTGGGACGTCCGCCGTACGTTCAACATCAGGGTACCTTCAACTGCCGTGTTTGATTGCACGATCGTCGTAGTTTCTCGTCGCACCCTCTAGCACTTCGAGAATGAATCGACTCTGTGAGGCAGTGCCTCGTGTTGCTGCAAAAAATGTCATGGTCCCCGGGCTGAGCTGGTTAGTACGGGCAGTGCGACGGCACAGAAGCGATACTCAGCAGTGACGATATGATCAGAGGTCAAAGCGACCTTTCCTCTTCGTGGCAGACGAAGGTAGAAGTCAGAATGACTATGCAATAATTGAATGTGTAGCAACATAACAGTCGGATGAGGCTGGTCAACCTCCTCAGCAACCCCCGCCACCACACCCTCCTCCACCGCCGCCACATCCACCGCCGCCGCCGCCGCCGCATCCACCACCACCTCCACAGGTGCTACCGCCGCCTCCACAAGTGTTACCCCCTCCCCCGCAAGCGTTACCCCCTCCACACGCACTCCCTACCATACAACCCCCCACTCCCTGGACGCACAACCGTCAAACAACTTTTCTGTGCCAAGAAAGAAAAAATCACACACCGTCGCACACCCCGCATTACCTACCACGAACGGCGCAGCGACGCAAGCCCCCACCCCGATCCACATCGGGACGGGATAAAAGAACGCAGGCTCGTGCGTCCGTGTCTGGGCGTACCGCGGTAGGACGGATCCGTTCTTCCCCTTGTCTTTGGCATCGAGCAACTCGCGACGTCGTCGTCGTTGTGCTTTTTGTCGTCTTTTCTCGCGCGCGCGTTCGGATGCTTGGCGGTCGTGCATGGGAAAGACGGCGTTGTGGTCGCTGGCGTGCGTCCCGGCTACTGCATCGCGCGGTGGTTCGAGAGCGTCGAATTCGTCCGTCGCGCGATGGCGATGACGATATTGAGACAAGGCATGCCGCAACCGCTGTCCGAGCGTCGTACCAGGGAGAGGACATCCACAGTAAGTATACGGGAGTCCGTACCGATCCTAGTTAGTTCGGTTCCTCGAGCGTCAAGGTCGTTCTTGAATAGATTTGAACGATGTACGCACGGTCCAAGCACGACATGTGACGTCGAACGCTGTCGCGAGGTGATCTTCGTCGACCTTGTCATCGCTGTGATACGACCGTTCTCGAACCCCGTCCGAGATCGAAATAAGAAGCGAACACTTACTGATCGACATATCGACCCACGACTCGTTTGCAGTCCCCATGATAATCAGTCCCCTGGAGCTGGTGTGTGTGCCATGCCAGATCGATGTCGAGAGTGGGAACGAAGAACGATCCGGGAGCGTCAGCCATGAGCCCCAAGAAACTAGAAAAAGTCGGTATGAACGTCTGAAAAGCCGTTGCGTCGTACGCACGCATGATATCTTGCGACACAGTGTTGTAGGACGACCATCTCCTCTTCGTCGGCAAAAAAGTTGGGATCCGTCCATCCAAGATCAGCCATCTTGCGCACGAACGAAGCTTGCCGCAGGACCTAAAACAGAAACAGCTACCAGTCAAGGAGGGTCACGAGGGCGGGGAATGTTGGAACTGACAGCGCCTACGAGGTCGACTGAGAACGGTCGTTCATCCGTGTATGCGCTCCGGATCCTTCTCCCTCTAAAAGCGAGGTCAGAAAGCTATCGGTCGATCAACTTCACGGCATACATTCTGCGCTGAATTTGTCCGCTCAATATCGCGGTCAATAGCGCGGGGTCAAATGTCAACTTGTTCATCACTTCCTGCGCGGTGCGTGTGCTGGACACGGCAAGTTTAGCGACCGCCATGACACGTCTCTTGATCAGCGTAGCACGAGCAGTGTCGTGCTGTTCATAAGGGGTGTGCAAGGTTCCACTGTTTAGACATAGATGAGTTCACCGCAGAACGATAGGATGGAAGTGAACGTACCGAAGGAAACCGGCCACCTTTGCGATATCGTTGGCGAACTTGTACAAACCCAACAAGTCCTTGGTGATTTTCATCCCACATGACGTGCAGCTGACGCCAAAGCTGCCTTGTGCGTACCCTGAACCAAACGGACCGAGAAATGCTACGTGCCAGCGGTCGTCAGATGCCCCTCACAACAGTGTACGAAGCGATGCTCACGCACGACCATCCGGTGCTCGCAGCGTGGACACTGGATCTCTTTATGTGATACGACCGCTGCCGCATCCAAAGGATCATACGGCGTATCCGTGTGGCGCTCCCAGTTGCGAACTCGATCGGGATGGGGCGAGTTCGTAACGAGTAGATCAGGAGACCCCTATGACGCGTTCGAGTAAGAGGTACCCAATTAGGGTAAAACCGACGTACTACGTTGGCGGCGAGATACGCCGTAAAAGCTGGCAAGTTATCCAACTCCAAAACATGTTGCGTATCTTCCGCATACCACCTATCCGAGAAGTCGTCCACGATACGCGATGAGAAGAAAGCGTTGGCACGTACATGGGGTTGAGAAGATAAGCATGCCAGACCATGAGCACGTCTATCGGGGGGAGAGCCAACTCGAGATTCGGAAAGGACCGTCCGCGGAGAGTGTGGCACCAGCGGTCGAATCTCGAGAGGGATTCAGTCTAATTTTTCTCTCACGAACGCGCGACTCTCAAAAACGAACCTCTCGACTGCGATGTTCACGAACCATCCCCAACGTTTTTCTGGTTCCATTTCACGAACGTCGGTCGGAAAGCGTGGGAGGTTGTCATCTGATTCTACAATCATCCGGAGGTTATGAAATGCATAGAGTATGGAGAGGTGTCCTTTGAGTTGTCGAGGTTGGACGAGCAACCCAACAGTGTGTTGACCGATGTCGAATGTCTCGGGGAGCGTGTACTGCGGTGGAGACGCTTGGACGTCAGTGTATGGTGGTGGGATTTCCGACATGAAATGCTAGATGGAAACTGGGACGTCGAGAAAAGTCGATGGAATGAATGTATTGAGCGTACATGATTGCGACGAAGAGTTTAAGGGGAAGGAGTCTTGGACGTATCACATTGTTGGCGTACAAGTCTCCTGTGGGAGCTATGAAGCACAGCCTCCTAGGAACGTACCCTTTTATATCAATGCACTGCACAAATGACCCTGTACTCAGACTCGGGTCAAGATCCGTTCAGGCGATTAGGGGGACCCCCTGAAGAGATCCAGTGTTGCCCTCTTACTGTGTTGGCGACTTTGCGTACTCTTTCATGGTTACACGGAAGCGCGGTGCCAGTACACCCGAGGTCTGAGTCAGGCTCTGTCGTACCAGGACTCCGTTCCCGAATCGTGGGCCGTGGCACGGCGGGTTAGCGCACCGAAGGCTATCCTACATCGGAGAACCGTGGCGCTCGATCTGACCGCTTCAAGTTCACCGCTGTACACGCGGCGGTGTTCGTGATCCGACTCCAGGTTTGTTCGAGCAATTGCCAGCTGCGTGCCCGGCAGAAAATTAACATCGGTGACTAGATCGACCGCACTCGCACCACGGGATCAACCAGACCCTCGTGACGTTCGCTCAGTTCTTCAGTCGAGGAGACAACGGGGCTCAGAAAAATCATGGTGCATTTCCACCATACGCGAACTCGGTCGTTCGACTAAACTGTGTGTAACATATATATAGCAGACGCGAGCATTAGATAGCAAATCGCCCACGTCTTTACAACTGCGGTCGAGTGTCAAAAATTGATGAACAGTACAAAGGAGCGAAAAATTCTTTCGAGTCAACGAAATAAAAAAAATAAAAAGTCCATTAGGAAGTCAGCGTAGGCACCGCGGCTTCGTTGGTCATCTTTTCTTGTTCGCTCTCCTGCGAGGTCGAAATCGTGTGCTGGGGTTCACGGCTTCCGCCGGTCGCGGCGTTGTTGTACTCTTGCCGGGGTAGAAGCTCGACGTCAATTCCGACGTAGTCGTAGGCGAATTCGCCCATTTCGGCATCGTCCACACCAATGATCTCGGTCTCCTCGTCGCAACGGAGACGGAGGAAAGGAATATAGTGCATAACCCACAAAATGATGGTCTACAGAAAGGGACGGTCAGACGATTCAGTAAGCGCTGTGCGTAGGAAGTCGACTCACGGTCATGACGAAGGAGTAAGAAAGGCCGGATACCGAATCTGCCAATTGTATTCCAAGTTGTCTGTAGTTGTGATTGAGCCAGCCGCCAGGAATAGCGGCGATTCCGTCGGCAGCCGCAACACTCGACTGAGCAAAAAGACCGGTCAACAGGTTCCCGACTATCCCGCCGATAGCATGCGAGGCAAAGATCTATCACTCGTCAGGTAAGAACTGGCTAGAATGATTGGTCGAGGACTCACATCGAGGGTGTCATCGTATTTGAAAAAGAACTTCAACTGGGTAGCAAAGTTACAGACTGTGCCAGCCATGAAACCAAACAGCACTGCGGCTGGGGCCCCGACAAATCCAGAACCAGGGGTGATGGCAACGAGGCCAGCGATGGCACCAGAGCAAAAACCAACTGCAGACCACTTGCGTTCCAGGCGCCAATCCTGCGAAAGGTCATCAGTAACTCACACACCTCTTTCCTCATGATGCTCACCCAGAGCATCCAGGTCAGACCGCCAACGCTAGCGGCCAAGTTGGTGACGATGCAAGCCAAGGTAGCGCGGTAATTGGCTGATAAAGCCGAGCCGCCGTTGAATCCGAACCAGCCAAACCACAGGAAGACTGTGCCCAGGACAACGTAGGTAGTGTTGTGGGGCTTGTAAGCGAGGCGCTCTGTACCATAACCGCGGCGTTTTCCAAGATAGAGCGAGATGGCCAGCGCTGCAGAGCCAGAAGAGATATGGACGGGTGTGCCGCCAGCGAAGTCGAGGCCTCCTAGAACGTACGACCAACCGTTGGGGTTCCACGTCCAGCACGCAATCGGGTCGTATACTATCGTCGACCACACGAATACAAACACGAGGAGAGGTCCTAGACGGCTTCGCTCTGCGACCGCACCGATAGCGATCATTGGACTATGAATGTAAATATGAGCGGTGGCACCTCAGACGAACGTGGGAGAGGGGCCTACGTAATAGCAGCAAACATCAGCTGAAAGACACAGAAGACGATTGCCGGCACGCGGGTACTGCCAACAGACGGCTGGTCCAACACGTTCATGAGAGCAAAGTGGTCTATGAAAAGTTGAGACGTCGTTCAGAATTGCCATGAACGACCTACCCAGATTGCCAATATATTTCCCAGCGGTTTCACTGAACGCCAAGGAGTACCCCCAGAAGAACCACTGGCACCGGGTCAAAGTTGATCACTGCGACAAAATCACCTGGCTCACTTGGAACGACACCATCGCGACAGTCATCATGCTGAGATAGATCATGCTGAGAGCGTTCTTCCTCCGCAGAAGACCAGAATAGAAGAAACCGACGCCTGGTATCATGATGAATACCAAGGCGGTTGAGGCCAGTGTCCAGGCAATATCGCCAAGGTTGTATACACCGGACATGGACGAGTTGGACCACTCCAGATCTCCCGCTGCAGAGATAATCGAGAATCAACCAAGGATTGTAGGAAGATTACGAGCAGAACTCACAGGAATCATAGGTTACGTTCACCATGTTAGGGGAGTCTTCGCCGTTTAATTGACGGAGGGTAGGTGGTAGTAGTCGTTCGCGAAAGGGTCAAGAAAAAATGCTGCGCTGATATACCCGCGGTGTTTTTGTGTGGAATTCGCGTCCCTTGATCTGACATAATCAGTTTTTGCGGGAGCGGAATACTTGGCGAGAGATAAGAAGTGGTGCTTACTAAGCAAGTGCGGAGGGTACTTTATCATCCAATGAGCAGCTTCCCGCAAGGACAAAACACGTGAGGATTTCTTATCTTGTCAAAAAAACACTCCTGTGTCTTTTGGTCAATAAGGAAAGCATTGGCAGGCAAGTACGTTACGAGATAAGCGAGGCTGCCTGTCATGATCTGTTTCCAACAGACATCTCGGGTTTGCTCGGACGTCGTTGACATCCGATTCCATCGTGCGCTAAGATGGATCCTCGGCCTCAACGTTCACCGTCTATTCTCGTTGCTCAACCATCCCCTTTCGTGCTTCGTCCCTTTGGTGTGAGTGAATCCCTAACGACTTCCCAGAAATGACGTCGGCTACAGAGTTGCGACAGTCTGCTAAACTTGAGATCGCAACGGATCTAGATTAATGCGCCAAGACGGTCCATCGACGGCGTTTGCAACAACCTCCCATCCTCGCGCTGGAACTACCTCTGTGAGCAACTCAAGTGCGAATTCTCAATCAGGAACACGATTGCTCACCGAATATACCAGCGCGGGAAGTGTTATTTTTTGCCATTCCTCGGCTTCCGGTCTCAACTGTGAGATAATCTGCACGTTGCGCTGCCTCGATGGAAGTCATTATATATATTCTATATCCTGTCGCGAAGACAGTGATTGAACTGTCGTCCTACCGATGATGGGAGCCTGGCGCCGTTGCCAGAAAATAGACCAAGGATGCATCCCACGCGGCCTTGTTACCAGGTCTAACCAGTATTGGTCGACATGATGGTCTGATCATTGTGGATTAAATTCGATCCTTTGAACATGCCAAGTTGCAAGTCCTCTCATGAGGAAAAAAAGCAGCAGTTTGACATCGAATGCGCGATCAGCGTGTATTCGGAAATCTGGGGTATTTGTGTTTATTTGGCTTTACTGGGAAAATTCAAGTCTTCCTCCGTCGTCGGTCGCAACTCGATGGCCGGTGTTCTCGTCGGTGCTGCAAGACGATGCGTAGTTCCCCGCCTCATAAAATGCTCGGGTTTGGCAAGCCAAATCCACATATCACAACCCAGTTCGTCCTTGTTCACGCCTGAAGCCGAGTAATTCATATAATTGGAACGTGTAGCACGACGCGCCAGCGAAAACGGTGACCTGCTCGGCGCACTGAACGAGCCCGTATCACGAACGACGCCCCAGGAAACCGAGTCGCTTCCCAAGTACTCGAACGCTCGCGAACGAAAATTCCAACAACTCCTTCAGTTCGTGCGTGACCGTACTGGCCGAATCAAAGTCGTCAAGTCTGGCCAGGTTCAGGCTACAGCCTGGTTGCGCCTCTTCCAGCTCGCGAGCAACGCAGAGCACGTCAAGGCCATTTCAGAGACGTTTCCCCGCTGGAGAGAGTCTGGGAAATCATTTACACCGCTCGATGCGGAGATGTTCGTTCGTACGTCCATCGGCCGATGACTGTCTCCCTTCGTACACACGCTCATCTCTCCCTGACTGCAGGTCGGTGCGAAGAGCTCGACTGCCCCTTGCTTGCTCTGAGCGTTTTCGGAGATCACCCCAAATATGGTCTCGCGCTCTCGTCTTTCCCCGCTGCGCGTACTTTCATTCATTCACTCTATCAAAAGTATCCTCTGGAGAACGTCATCGCTGCCGTATCGCTGCTTAGCGTGAACAATCTCTCGCCCGTGACCAGTGATCTCGCTAGCTGCGCGATGCTCTATGCAGCTTGTATTCGGAGCAAGAACAAACACGCATCGTTGCTTGGGAGAGACATCCGAATTGCCCTTCAGAAGCTTCTGAGGGAAACTGACCCGTTTTGCGAGCCCAAAGAGAAATTCCTGCGCGCCCGCCATTCTGTCAAACCTGACATGTGGCTGTTGGAAGCTCTCAGGGACATCAAACAAACCAAGAAAGAACAGGGTCGTGGATCGTCCTGGATAACCGAATGGATTGCTATAGGAGAGGGTCGTATGCTTCCACCGTTGTCGGAACGCAGGTATCAGGCGAGGGGTGGGAGTCGTCGGCATGGCGACTCATCGACACCTGTCACGGGGAGCGTTCCCCAAAAGTTGCATGCCTAAGCTGCCACATCTTTTTAACTCTAGACTTGCTTTTACAGGTTATTTCATCATGGCCTCAGCTGGTCGCCACACATTGTCTCACCTCGTGACATCGACATAGAGTCCGAAGTGTCTGCGGAATGATGCATTTGTATTTCACTGAGAGGGTGTCTGGATTGCCGTGATAGCATCGTCTGATAAGGTCGGTTTAACTTCACTCGGGCATGCTAGGAACACCACATGTACGTTCTCGCTCCGTCGATCGACGACGATAGGCGGAAGGAACGATAAGCTACGGTGGATCACATTGCGCCTCGTGTATCGCGACAGGGCAAGTATATCGGTCATTTATATGTGATCGATGAGAAGATGTTCGAGCTGGAACGCTACCTGCACGAATCTGTGCTTTCGAGGAGACTACTTGCGACGACGACGGTCTGAACACGACGAAATAGACGGTTGGATTAGTACTCGACGGGTCACGAGATGAAGCCGGACCGCACTACGGCCCGCCCATGAAGGAAGCATGGTTGCATCCCATGACCCCGGTCAAGTACTAATACCACGCACAGATGCATCTCGTTCGACTTGATCCATGACCACCCACGCCCTCGCACAGGCATTCAAAGCCTCCAAGCCCGCCTTCGGGGCATGGATCACCCTACCAGGCGCCTTCAACGCCCGAACCGTCGCTCAATCGAGTCCACATCTATCCTGGGTCATGATCGACTGCGAACACGGACTCACATCGCTCCAACCCGGTGCAGCAGAGTCCATTCTAGCGATCAGTACGTTGGGAAAGGACGCACCGAGCGCGCTCGTGCGTATTCCTGCGACGGGAACGAGCACGGGAACGTCGTGGCAGATCAAACACGCGCTCGACGCAGGCGCGAGAGGCGTCCTCGTACCGATGGTATGTGTTCCCCCGATCACCTTCATACTCGGAACGTGATATACGAACGTTTAAAGGTCTCTGATGCGGTCAAGGCGAAAGAGGTCGTTTCCGACAGCCGCTTCCCACCGGCGGGGAGACGTGGTTTCGGCAGTCCGTTCACCCAGAGTGCATGGGGGATCAGCGTCGCAGAGTATCTCAAGTCTGCCAACGAACACGTCACGATCATGATCCAGATCGAAACGCGGGAAGGCGTCAAGAACGTCGAGGAGATCGCTGCCGTGGATGGAATCGGTCAGAGTCCAGCCCGAGCGTGTTTTCGGCGTCGCGTCCTGACCTTTTCATTCCGTTCTTGAAAAACAGACGTCCTTTTCATCGGCCCGTTCGATCTGTCGTTGACTCTCGGTTACCCACCTCCGTCCCCGGATCCTCACCCCGACGTGGAAAAGGTCATTCAACTGATTTTGAAAGCTGCGCACGACAAGGGAAAGAAATGGTACGTATACGTACGTCCCCCGTCGAGCGAGGACTGGGGCTCACTACTATGATGACAGCGCCATCTATTGTACTTCGGGGGCGCAGTCGTTTAAACGCGCCCAGGAGGGTTTCGATATGGTCTGTCGATCGTGTTTTCTGTGCGATGTGGTGGTGCGCTCAACGATCCTTTTAGATCAACGTGACCTCGGACTCGGGTGCGATGGCAGAGTCTCTCGCCCGTAACTTGACAGAAGCTACGGGAGGTCAATCGGGCGACCGCGCGTTTGGTTATTGAGGTGTTCACGAACGAAGAATGACGTGGAAAGTGTACATTAGTCGAAGATGAGATTTCTGGATCACGCAAAAGGGCCCATCGTCGAGAGTCGTCTCGATCTGAACAAGAGCGAGAAAACAGACAGCAATTTGGGTTTGTGTCGACGTTGCGTATTCGAGTGCAACACGCGTTCCTGCGATCCTGGCAAATCGACTGTCTGATTTAACATTTCGGCAGATACATGTGCAGTCCGTATCGAATAACCCAAGGTACATTTGTGGGCCTAGTCAACCCGTCCGTCTAGTCCCACGGCGAACCCAACGGCCACCTTGACAAATTCAGGGGCATGCTTCAGATACATCCAGTATCGGATTTACGCATCCGGACGAGCGATGCGATGTCGGATGCGTACCGCAAAAGAGAACTCGCCCTCTTCTACGTCCGTACGGTCTCATAGGTAGCGCATATCACCGGAACGCCAAGGCGGTGCCACGAAATGTGATCAGAGACACCACCCGGGCTATGTACGTCGGTCTTTCAATCGCCGATGGTCGAAACAGACGACGTACAATAATTTCGCGCCTGGGACGGGGACGGAGGAATATTCTCTGGCCACTTTCATGGCCCAGTTCGTGAATGGGAGGTGGACGTCGTTGGTGGTGAACGTTAGCGCGGGCGTCACGTCCTTGTGCAAGTATGCTGTCATGTCCTGGGAACGAAAAGTCATCGTCCGTGAATCCGACCCGACGGGTCGATGACGCTTGCGAACTGGATCATGACTGTGACGTCTTTTCGTTGATACGCGTATTCGGAGACGACGTCTTGGCTGCCGAGACGTCCACCCTCTTCTGCGGCATACCAATGAAATTCGACTGGGACTTGAGGCCTGAAGCCTGCTTGGACGAGGGCTCTGAATGCCTCTAGGATGGTGACCGTTCCAGAGCCACCGTCATCGGCGCCCGGTGCCGAAAGCAATGGAAATTCGTCGTTGACAGAGTGGAGGTGGGAACCAAGGACGATGGCATGATTTGGCCTGGATCTCCCACGAGCAGGTTCGAAGCGGGCGATCACCTGTGAAAATTCGTGGGTAAACGTCTCGAGGGGTAAACGGACGTTTGGAGGAGCGCCTGCGATGATCTAATGTGCGGTGAGGGATGGAGAGGTCAGGTCCGAAGATACCTGCCTCTAGGACCCTGTTGTAAAGCCATCGAGAGCTTTAGACTCCGTGTTCCGAACGGCAACAACGGTCGTGAAAGGCTGTCAGGTTACCGAGAGCGTATGAGATTCTCTCCTGATGTCGAAACTCTGGCCATTCTGCGGCGACATGGACATCGATCGAGTTGCGCGCCTCGGACGAGCCACACACACCCATGTCTTGTTCGAGGGAACGTTTGACCCAAAGAGAGAGGGTTTCGTGACGAGCGATGTCCATGAATGGGATTCCTCATGAAACGCAGCTTGTCGCATTCGGTCATCCACGTGGGTTCTCTCCCAAGGACGTCGATAAGACGTGGTTCGTCGAGGATTGCGGCGTGAATAGGATCCACGAGATCACCGTCGTGCGCAGTATCGTTCTCTGTGATTCCCTTGGAGGGTATGAGGAGGAGGAAGGGATTAGAGCGTGGGAGTGAATTCCTAAAAAGGGAAGATGAAGTAAGCAGCAGCGACGACGGGCAAGCAACGAAACTTGAACGTCGACCGTTTCCCGCCCAAGAGCGATGCCGCCACCACCGTTTTCCTCGCCCCACAACCAGCCCTCCCTCCCCGCCCTCTACCTGTACCCCCTCAATGACACCTTCGTGCCAAAACATATCGCCCTCATTGCTGGCCAGCGCGTCAAGATTGGCCGACAGACCAACGCCAAAACAGTACCCGCTGAGCGAAACGGCTATTTCGACTCCAAAGTCCTCTCTAGGCAGCACGCAGAAGTATGGGAGGAGAACGCCAAGGTACTTTTCATCGTCACCCTCGTTTTTTTCCCTTTCATCTCTCTTTCCCCAGATCTTCATCAAGGACGTCAAGAGTTCCAACGGCACTTTCATCAACGGCGAACGTCTCAGTCCCGAAGGCGTCGAGTCAGAGCCATTCGAACTCAAAAATGACGATATCGTGGTATGCCGCTCTTTTGCTTTCCCCTCCCCTTTCGTTCAGTCTTTTTGTAGGAATTCGGCATTGACATTATCGGAGAGGACAACAAGACCACCATCCACCACAAGGTCGCCGCCCGCGTCCTTTGTGTGTTTACAGAGGAGGACGCTCAGGACGCTGCCCGCGTAGAGCGCATGCAGAATCCCCCCAACCTCCCTGGAGGCCCTTCTCAGCCCAGCACTTCTGGTCCCTCCTCTCAGTTTTCGTTCGCCCAGGGCCAACCTGTCCCTCCCACTCAACGTCGTCCGACCTTGCAGTCCCAAGCACTCGGTGGCATGGGTGGCATGGGCGGTAGCATGAGACCCCCAGGCAAAAGCGGACTCAGCTTCGACCATATCTTGAGCCGTCTACAAGGCGAACTCCAGAAAAGTCGCGAGACCGGCTCCGAGCTTCACTCTCTGACGACCGCGATGAGCGATATCCACGACACATTGGGCGGCGCTTTAGTGAGCAATCTCCGCTTTGTAGATCGACATTCTCTTGATGACTTGTCCCTCACAGCCACCCAGCATTCCTCATTTCCCTCACAACCTTCCGCCCGTTCGTGCTCCACATTCCCAATCAGCACACGAACTCGCCCAACCCACTGACTCCGGATCTGTTCCGGCCACCGTGCTCAACGAACTCCGCACTCAACTCCACGAGACACAAAATTCCTTGGCAAATCATGTCGACAAGGCTCGTGCCCTCGAAGACATGCTCGCTGAGCACGAAGCCATCAAGGCCGAGGTAGCCTCACTGCGCGAACTCATGGACGAACGGAAACACGATTTCGAAATATCCCGTCGTACCGCAGGCTCTCCACCTGGACGCCACGATGCTCAACACCTTGGTGATATGCAGAACAGCAGTTATCAAACAGACGACGATGACGGTGCCAGCATCCACACCATCATTCCCCATGGGTTGGAAAGAGTAGACGAGGAAGACGAGGACCAGTTGGGCGCTGAGGACGAGGACGACGAAGAACGTCAACGTCGTCGAGAGGAACTAGGACGTCCGCGAACCCCGGAGCCTACTGGAATGGGTATGGTGGAGGACGACGAGGATTCGCCAAGTGCGAAACGCAAACACCGAACGTCGTCGCCCCTACATCAACAACCCCACGATGCTGCATCTGCTGCTATCGACGACTTGGTTGAGCGGTTGTCGGCACTGAGTGGCCGAATAGACACGGCAGTGGAGTTCAACAACTCCCTCCAGACGCAGCATGCTGCCGCTCAAACGACGATCTCTCAGTTGCAATCCAAGATTGTGACATTGGAGGAACTCGTACAGGCGACCCAGTCGCAACTGCAGCAGCAAAACTCGGCCCAGGAAGCTGCTCAGGAAGCGCTTCTCAAGGCCGTCCGTGAGCCTCCCCGTGAGTCTGAACGTGAGACCTTGACAGCCATGCTCGACGAATGGAAGAAGAACGTCGAGGGTCAATGGAGCGCCGTCCAGGCGGAGTGGTCACAGGAAAGGGAGAGACTGAACAAGGCAAAGGAAGAATGGGAGAGCCGGGCGCGGACATTGGAACTTGGATTGGATGCCAAGATCAATGCTGGCGTTGCATCTTTTGCAGCGTTGCAACGACACGACCGGTTTCCGAACGGTGACATCAAGATCAACGGTGGTGGCGGCCTTGTTACACCACCGAGCCCTGTCAGTGTCGCATCGAATCCCGGCCGGACGAAGTCACGACGTCGCCGGTCGAGCTCTTCCAGAAGTCGTTCGAGATCCAGTTCACCGATCTCGTCAATTGAGCTGATAGAAGGGGCGGTCAATGGGGACCATGAGATTGGGTCGAACCCGGGTTCGCGACATGTTTCGGATCAATATCGACGATCGCGATCGCCTTCTCCATCAATAGCCGAAAGCGAGCCAGAGTCTTGCAGCCGAGTACTCGAACGTGGTGCTCAATATCCCATGACGCCTGCCCCGTCTGTAAAGGACTCGCCCGAGCAGCCGTCATTGCATCCCCTGTCGGTTGTTGTGGAGTCGAAGACGGAGATGCCGTTGCGCACGCCTGGGGCTGTTGGTTATCTCACGGTCTCACGCCTGTTGTTTCTGATGACCCGTTTCTTGCAGCTTCATCTGAATATGACGACGGCCGTGGGCGTATTGGTTGTCGGTATTGCGACGGCAGCGGTATTATGGCGAGTAAAACAGGATTAGGACGAAAAAAAAAAAAAGAGTATGGCATTCATGGTGGACGGTTCTGCAATGGCATTCGTTTTATGACCTTTTTACTCTCCTCGTTTGATTACCTTATTATTTTTTCTTCCCTCGCCGCTCTTGACCTTTTATTTGACTTGTGAATAGCCCCATGCAGCTTTCTTTGGTAGGATAATAACACGACGGGTTGGTAAGCCTTGGATGGATGACTCAAAAAGTGAGAGCCTCGCACATTAAATTTGTCAGCTTCCCGGGTCTCGCCATTACTCGTCATCCGTTCGACAGCAGAAATGTCCTAAAAGGACACTCGCTTGAGATCCGAACCTGCACCTTTCACACCCCAACTACGACGATGACGATCACTCACAGACCCGTCGACGGCTTCGGCACGCTCGCTATACACGTCGGTTCAGATGCAGATCCCAAGACTGGCGCAGTCATCCCCCCGATATCCCTCAGCACGACCTACAAGCAAGACAGCGTCGGAATTCACAAGGTACGTCTGATGGTATGCCAACGAGACGCCGCTCAGCCGACAGCCATCCCAATCCAGGGCTTCGAGTACTCTCGCTCTGGAAATCCAAATCGTCAAGCGCTCGAGTCCATGCTTGCCGCGTTGGAAGCTGGGGGTGCCTATGCGATCGCCTTTTCTTCCGGTTCAGCCGCCACGGCTACCATCGTGCAAGCCATGGGACCAAACGCGCACGTTCTCAGCGTCAACGACGTATACGGCGGTACCTTTCGCTATCTGGCGAGAGTTGCTTCAGAGACACAAGGACTCGAAACGTCCTTTGTCGATCTCGAGGGCGCCGACGACGACGCCATTCTCGCAGCGTTCCAACCCAACACCAAGGTACGTTCTCGGTCTTGGCATTCGTGTGCAACCCGTCGTTCATGCCGTGAATCCATAGCTTGTTTGGATAGAATCACCCACGAACCCCACGCTTCGGCTCGTGGATATACCTAGGATCGTCTCCCTCGCACGATCACACCCATCACGGCCCCTCGTGGTCGTCGACAACACGTTCTTGTCCCCGTTTTATCAGTCGCCTCTTCTCCTCGGAGCCGATATCGTCACGCACAGTCTCACAAAGTACATCAATGGACACACGGACGTCCTCATGGGCGCTGTGATTCTCCCCGCCCACCACGCATCGCTCGCACAACGATTGAGTTTCCTCCAGAACGCGCACGGTGCAGTTCCGAGTCCGTACGACTGTTGGCTAGCCCAGCGTGGCGCCAAGACGCTCCACTTGCGGATGAAAGCACACGGGCTCAACGCACTGAGAGTAGCGCAGGCGCTACAACGTTCGCCGTCGGTCGAAGAGGTGATATACCCCGGACTGGCATCCCACCCGCTCAACGCGACTGCCTATCACCAATTAGCACCCCACGCCAAAAAGTTTGCCGACGCGTTCCGAGAAGAGCGTGAGGACGACGAACGAGGGTTCAGTTTCCCCTACGGCGGGATGGTATCGTTTCGCATTCGAGGAGGCGTATCAGAAGCGAACGCGTTCTTGACTGCGACGCGGTTGTTCACGTTGGCGGAGTCGCTTGGGGGAGTGGAGAGTCTGGCCGAGTTACCTGCGCTCATGACGCACGGGAGTATACCCGAAACGGAGCGTGCAGCTCTTGGTATTGGAGAGAATCTGATTCGATTGTCTGTCGGGGTGGAGGAGATGGAGGATCTGGTGAGGGACGTGGAACAGGCGCTCGAGTCGGCGGTCGGGGGGAACGTCAAGGCGAAGCGCGTCAACGACGGGGGGCATTGATGAATCGTATGCGATGTGTAGTCTACTAGAAACTTTCGAGTCGTGTACGGATGATTGTAGCGTTTTTATGGTCCTCTCGGCGGTCCTGACGGTGACGGTCTGGCACTTCTCGGGGGCTTCAAGGATCCGTTTCGTGGCAGGACACCTACAACCACGAATTTTCGCACAACTTGGTTGACGTTCAACACGTGAAGTGAGGAGCCAATAAGTCGCGTCCGTCGTACCAACTCCCTGCGGCGTACTCCGAGTCTACAGCGTGGGCAGCCCCTGGTAGGTTACATGTTACGGGCGGATCAGCAGCATCTGCCGTCTGCTGCCAGTGCCGCTTGGCGATTCTACCACATACTCTAGTAAGTAGGTCCCCGCCAGATTTTCTCCCATGCTGACTAGTTGCGATTGACATAGGTTCGAGCTATCTCTCAAGGCACAGCTTAGAGAAAAGCAACAATTGATGCATAATGTTGCGTCGTCCAAAAGCTGCCAGTGATATGATGTGTTTTGGGCTGGGCCAAGACGGAAAAATTCCTAGGCCTCGACTCGGTCACATTGTGAGCAGCTCATTGTCGAGTCACCGACAGGCTTTCATTTGGTCCTTCCCGAGTTCGATACCCCTTGGAACAATGACCCGGGAGCGCAGCTGCCCAGTCAATCATGATGTCGTTCTACTATCAGAACCCCAATTCCAATCGGTTCGTTTATCACGAAAACCCCTCGTAGCGAGTATTAATGACCTGTCAGTGCAATTTGATTCGATACACGGCGGCGACTCTCACGAACGAGTCGCATCCGTCGTTTGGCCATTACGAATGCCGCCAAATCGACTCACATCTTACTCTTCCTGTCGTTCGTGTCTGCCTCGGTCTCGTATCCGTCCGGGCAGATCCAACAGGTCCCACACGGCAACGACATTTGAGAAAGTGCCCGAGATGAGTCCATCATGTTAATGCCTCTTGTCGACCCTCTTTACGCCTCGACGTCAACTCTCGACGAACCACGGCTGCTCGAAATCTTTGGCAACCAAGGCTGCGTGGGTGACCGAGGGAGACAAGTAACGAGGTCTTGCATTCATGGGTTTCATCGGACAGTTCGGGTCTGAGAGAGCCCCACTGTAACGCCGTCGGTACCTGAATATAAGTCAACGAGGTCACTCAGAGTCTCAATATGGAGGAGATGGTGTACAACCTCGATATTTTGACCTCGTTTTACGATAGTTTCTACCGCTCCGAGCATGGCGTACACTCTCGATGGTTCTACCGCAAACTGTTGTAGGTCAGTCTTGTTGAGGACTCGTTCTCGTGCGCTTCCTCTCTATATGTAGATCATCGTGGACGCGCTTCCAGGCATCCATCTCTCTCTCTCTCTGACGGCATTTGTGCCCAAGGACGCTCAACCGACCGTGACATTTATCATTACCAACGTCGACACACCGCTGACGAACTGGGATACGAAATTGGCTTCCGAGTATTCTTCTTCTGTCGTCGGTGATGCAAGACTATCGCATGTGGCCACGCATCCCCAATGCATGCAGATTCAACGTCGCTCACTGAGCTGACTGCCTCACGTCTGGCCCGAGTGTAGGTTCGGACCACGTGTCGTGACACCGCGCTGGTTTTCCTGCGACATTCGCTACGGAAGGCGATCCATTCGCGGCGTTCAATCCATACCGCGAACGATCGAATGGACTTGGACAGCGAATTTTCCGATCTTGTATCATCTATCACCGATCGAACAGTTGCAACGCATCGTCAGCTCGAAAACATTCATCACCATCATCCCAGATCCTGCAGGTATATTTTGCGTATACGACCTGCACGTTCATGTCATCGATCAATGCTACTTCACCGCGTCAGCCTCGAACCATGAGTGCCGCAATTTCCTCCGGGACGGATGGTCGCTTCACCCATTCAGTCCGCCAACCCTCCCGCGGACCGTCGACACCAGAAACGTTGGGAAGCCCGAACACGGCTATGACAAGCCATACATCCTTCCCCGTTCCATCATAGGTTCCGTGGAGAGTGGGCATGACAGCACGTGGGACGATCAAGTTGAATTCGCGTCGGTGCGTAGCGCAGGCAAAGGGAGGTGTACGATACCCGATACTTTTACCTTGGAGAGTGCGCGGGCTTGCGGGCCACGAGCGTTCCGTATCTGCCGCTCGAAGATTCGGGTTCGAGTGCACGCTCGTCCTCGCGTTGATCGTAGATCGCCCAACCTCCCTCGGCTGTCAAGAGCTTGCATGACGCACGGATGCGGTGGATGCGGAGGGACCAGACCGGCGTTGACGGTGAGCCAAGTCTCGACTTGTACGCCGGGCCAAGGGTACCACATCGACCGCAGCCATCGGCCGTTTTCGATCCTCGCAGCCTTCGTTTGCCTACGGACCTTCCAAGTTTTTTCATCGTCGTTCGATAGAGCGAGTGCAGAGTCGATCGCATGCTCTTCGAGCGTGAGGGTTGCAACCGAGACGCTGTACCCAAACGCAGAGGAATATGCGAATTTGTAATATTTCGCCGCAGATTCAATGGAGCGCAGCTGCCCACATTTTGATGTGGTTCTACCACCCACAGACACCAATTCCATTCGGTTCGTATCTTGAAATCCCCCTGGCCTCGCCAACACCCCCGCGTAGCCAGTATTAATGACCTGCCACTGCAATTTGATTCGATGCACGGCGGCGACTCTCGGGGGCGACCTCTTTTACGGACAAGCCGTAATGCGTCTCGTCCACCCTGTTTACGCCCCAACTCTCGACGAATCACGGCTGCTCGAAATCTTTGGCACCGAACCCGGGCCTGTGGCCCCAGACAATGTCTGGACGCGGCGGGCCACCAAGGTGAGCCGCGTGCGAGACACACGGTTCGAGGATGTATGAGGAGAATGTTCCATGGGGGGATGACGAGAATTATCTGTTTATCATCTGATGACTTGTTGTGTTGTACCGAGATCACCAGATGTACTCAGGGGCTATCCAAATTTGTGTGGGCCTTGATTAATGATTCCTGGCTTGCTCATAGTACAATGCACCGAGCCTAATCGTACAACGGGCGTCGTATGACAACTTATAATCCTCTGCGCGTCTCCGTCTCCGTCCTCCGCAGATAAGTATATCTTTCTTCCCACGACCTCCCTTGATCAGGATTGCCTCCCTCTCTCTCTCTCTGCCACATCCCAAAAAAGGACATAGCCAGATCGGGTCCCGTCTACGCCGATCACATTTTGCGGGACGCCGCTGGCTCAGCTATTTGTTTCGCGGCCTGTGTAATCTATTGAGCTCGGCACGCCTCATCCCTTGTGCACAGGGCTCGTCTTTCTGGCTATATCTCCTGGCTCCTTTAGCCCCGCAAGTAAATTAGCGGGACATTGTCTAAAAAACCTAGAATGCGTTCTTCCTCGTCTCTGGCGCACATTTCGACTCGGACAATCTCCGGCGCAAATTGTGAGTCTAGTCTGCAACCTACCACACACTATGAACCCGGACAGATGCCTCCATACTTCTAGATTGGGCGAGAATAGTGCGGATTCCATGACGGCAGAGCACGACCTGTGGGTTGACGATGCTGACCGTGCCAATACGGTCTGGTCACCAGACTATGCTCCCCCCGGACCGGCCGGAACGACTGGAACGCAACCGTGTTCTCCTTCGCGATATCGTCGTGCCATGCAGTCTCAAGAATTGATGCATGCATAGAAATGATCCAAACACAGACACGTTCAAATTTACATTCGGGGACAAGTGGTACACGGACAGCGCGATACAGGTACAAATTCGATACATTTCATAGAGAAACTCAGCTAGGCGGACGCCTCGGCGCCCTCGCCCTCGCCCTCGGCTGCCCCAACGAAAGCAAAGGCTTGCGTTGGAATATCCTGCCATTCAACCCTCGGTGTCTGTGGCGCCTGACCGATGTTGGTGATGGGCGTGTTGGCTGAAATTCAGAAACGTCAACACAAGAGTCAGATTCCTCGATGAAGACACTCACGGATGAACTAGAAAATGAAGTTATCGTCAGAGCTGAAGAAGGAATGCAAGAACATGGTATGAACTTACCAGCGCCACGACCTCGTTCGGACCATTTTCGATATGGAACACAATTCTATCACGGTTGTAATTGGCCACACAGAACTCGCGTCCGTTGGGTTTCGTTTTGAGTCTCGACAAAACACGGAAAAACAGGATTCCGGAGTGTGCTGAAGTATCCGGGTGTCCAGGGAAGGAATGTAGAGCAGTAAATTGTTACTCACAGAACTGTTCCGTAGACAGGGACGAAAAGAACGCTTGTTTGTGGATAGAGTTTGTACCCATGTTGATCACATCAGAACCGGTGGTTCGATTGACTTGCACATGGCAAGTGACGGCGTCGAAAGTTCTCAATATCCCTGTTCCTGCCCTTGGATTGAACTGGGGAATGGGATATATCTGAAGGTAAATGATTAAACAGGCGACTCGGACAGAGAAAGTCAAAATTTATACCCTGGTATCGACTTCCGCGACGAACTGGCAAGAGATGGGGATGTCATTTCCACATCAAGCCTGAGCAACCACAAAAACGCACCCTCGCAAAGGGAGTAAAGGTGCTACCAGGCGGAGCGAATTCGGTCTCGACAACCACGTGGCTCGCACTCCCAGACACGGAATGCTTGTAGTTCTTGATCTGAATCTGACCGATAATATCAAGGTCACCTCTGTCTCTGAAAAATAAGATGCCCTTCGGATCTGGAAGAAGTGCCAGTGAGCAGAAAGCGTCATGTAACGTCTACAGTTGGACGTACCGGTCCCGAACTCGACGTCGCCCTCGAATTCCTTCATGATCTCGGGGGCTTGCATGCGCACAGTAACATCGGTGCCACCGACAACCTTGTATTGCACCCAGGCGGTGCTGTGCGCGCCGGAGAAGTCGGTCGCAGCCTTCTTGATGCGTTCAGCAAAAGTGGTAGCCATGTGAATAGAGTGGATGTCGATGCTGGGGTAGGTTTGGGGTGCAGGTCTCCTCCTTTTATGCAGTGGTGGGGGCCCCGTCGCCATATATACCCTGGTTCTGGCATAAGGCAAACATTCAGTGTGACAGTGGCTCGTAGGGATAAGCAAGCGAGGAACGGGAACCCCAGATTCAGCGCCAGACTAGTTTCTAAACCTGGATCCGAGGAGGATGCCGGACACCGCTGATCAGTTCCGACGGTGATCCATTTGACGATAAAATGAGCGTCGAGTTCTAAGACCAATGCAGCCTTGACTCCTCGGGTTGGAGGTACCATAAGTAGGTAATGAAATGGAAGCTCGATGGGCCGGCTATGTTCCGCTTCATGTATTCAAGTCAGCCCGATGGAGATTCCCTGCGGTGGGGGAGCAACTTGCCAAATTGACTTCCAGTGAAGGCCTCCCTCAGGGGCCGGTCTCATTGAATTCGTTCAAACCAGATTATGTAATCGCCGACTCTGCCCATCGGGCTTTATACATTATGTATACTGAATTGAATTGAATTCTGCTCGCAGAATCCAACTTGAACGAGAAGAATTGATCTTTGACAGTTTTACATATACACCCTGATTGTGATAAGGCTGTGGGGTATCCCCTTGGAAAAACGAGAACGTGCTCGGTACCAAGTCCGGCGAGTTACTGATCTGTGGATTGAACCGGATTAGCCGAGTACGTACCTCACCTGTCCCCGATCTGAGAAAGGAACTATTAGTGCAGTTCACCAACCAATCGGAGCTGGTGAAAGGTTGCGGAGAGAATAACATTACATTCAAGTTGTCCGCTTTACACCAGCAGTGTACAAATTGAATGCTTGCGTCACACACATGCATGCCGCTCATCAAACTCCCTCTCACAATTTATTCGTGACGCGAAACGAAGTGCTTGAGGGTGAGGGGTGTATTCGCGTCCACATGGAATGAGTGAAGGTGATGTGTTGCGCGTAAAATGAGGGGCTCGAGGGACATGTTTACGTGTACACGGAACGGGTGGGGGTGGCGGCGTGTTGGGCACAAAACAAGGTGATTTGGGCAGAGGCACGTTCGCGCGTATACAGAACAGGTGGTCATCGTTAGTCACAACTGCTAGTTTGACCAGAGTAGTATGACTTGCGAATTTCTGTGTACGTATCTTGCGCACACATGCAAGTGCCGGGTGAGCGAGGGTGATACGGCGAGGGGAGCGATGGCGGGCGACATGACGGAGAGGGAAGTGGTACGAGGTGAAAGCGAGCCGAGGGTGATCCAACCTATCATGTCAGGAAATGCCGGCGCTGATGACTTCTGCCTCGCCTTAAAGGGGGGTCTGAAATCTGCTGCCCGAGGTTTCCTACTTAAGCCCCGTCCAACTTACATCTCAGTCGTGACCCACCCACGATGTACGATCAACATCAGTCTTACCCCGACCAGCTCTGTGAGGCCGCAAAGGTCTACTCTACCAGCTGCAATGCCCACGCCAGCTTTAACGCAGGCGATAATTATATTGCATTGCGTATCCAAGCTCCCGAGATCATGATGCAGTTCGCCGGCGACGTCGAATTCGGAAAAGGTAACCCCAGCCACTTCCTGGAGCCTTTCTGACGTGTAATCCTTTTAGACCCGAAAGGGCGCCTGTTCTACAAATCCGATATGAAATGGCCTACAGCTCGCCGCTCGACTTACACCATCTTCTACTACAGGAATACTACGTCGCCGCTCGTCGTAGTCCGGGTTGATTTTTTCGTACATGACGCAACCGGGAAATTGTCGCCATTTGCACGAGTAAGTCTCTAATGACAGTTCAACAAGGGCCCTCACGACTATATATCTGTCCTGCTTAATTAACTGAAATCCCCACGCCAGTTCCTCGCCAACGTGAAAGTATGGTTTCAAAGCTCCTTTCCTGATGAGTCCGATTCACTTTATTTCAGCACTCTCAACTTCCGCCGACCGTCCCGGGACTTGGCCAGGGAAAGTGGGCTCAACTCCATGCTGCAATGAGCCCCATGCATATTACTCGACCAACCGACAATCCCTTGGTCAATCTGGGATCAAACTCCATCCAGAAACAAGTACATTTCAAGTCCGAAGCCACGGCACAGATCTGTGAGTAACAATTTACAGCTACGGATGCCTGCCCTGGGCACTCATGATTGGGGTGTTCAGCCCAGTCCGGATTCCTGTTTTTCCGTGACCTGGCGAGGCTCACAACTCCACCCGAACACTGTTTGGCCGATTACACATCAGACAGGATCGTGTTCTACATCGAACACCAGCCAAAGGACGTCGTGGCGCTGGTCAGTCCATGATTCTCATGTCCGTGCATTTGCCTCTGACGTTGAATACACTATCCTGTAGTTCTTCCGTGAGTCCCGTCGTTGAGTGGTTTAACTGTTTCATGCTCAGATTGGATACCAGCTATCCAGCCTATGGACAACATGGGCGAAGGGACATCGCAGGTCACCTGGCTGGACATTCCCGAGATGGACGATCCAAGCACTTATTGATTTTCTTCGTCGAATGCACCAAATTGTACTTGTACCGTTTTTGAATACTGGTTATACCAATCGTCTCATTGCACAGTAACCCCACACCTAAGTGGAACATCACGCAAATGGGTATATCGTTTTGGATTTAGCTGTAATAGATAAAACGGCTCAGAACGTAAAATGGAGCTGTGCAATTCGGAATCGAAGCGGACACGCTGAGGACACCAGGAAGAGCCTAGGAAGCTGTGCAACTGGTCAGAACGGGCGTGCGAACGTATAGGGCGCATGAGCCTAAAGGACCTTCAGAAGGGCTGGATGACCCGGCCGGCGATGCGGGCGTACCAGATGGTTACCAGATATGCCAGGGATATCCTACAGGGTGGGAGAATGCGCGTGATGACGCGAATACACCAAACAGGAATACGAGCCCACTGGCAGGAGGCTAGGATGGAGTCGAGGAGGTATTAGGCGATGTCGGAGGAGATTAGATCAATGGGAAAGGGTGCCAGATGAGCGGCGGCGCAACGATTTGAAACACAGCTGCTAGCTATGGAAAAAGTGAATTTCAAGCGAGTCGACACGAATGGTACAAGCGCAGAATGGCAGCCACCCAGGGCGTCCCAGAGCCGCCCCCTGCGAAAACACTGCGTCGACGTGCAAGCAGAAAATGAAGTCTAGAACGGCGTCAGGTCACAGGGTACAAGACCCACCTACCTCATCGGACAATCGCCGTCGGACAGGTCGGACGGATCACGGACTGAGGCTGCATACTATGAAGTGGGGAGAGCGTGGAGTTAATCCCGTAGATGATGCCATCAGAGGAATAGATCATATCACAGAAGATCGCTCACATCGTACTTGACACCCCAGATCTCACTGTTCCTCATCTACTACGAATGGAGCGAACTCTACATTATGATTTTCGCATGGTTAGGTATTCTCGCTTACCATTTTTGGTTGTGCATCCTCCAATGACTACTCGTAGATAGCTTGTGGAGACTTGTCAAGCGGATAACGTTTCAAATGGTCGTGCAGATAGGGGTAAGAAGTTCGGAGCCAGGGTGGTCAAATGGCGTGTATGCATTGAGCCACAAAATCTCCACAGATCTCCCGCTTCGTCCAGGTGACTGATCGGCGGCACGAAAATGACGTTCGTAATGCAAGGTCGCTCTGTATCTGGATAGCCCACGGCGGATCTCGATGCTTTAGCGGAGACGGGGCCGAATACCCCAGCAGAAAGACACACACGTTCATTGCAGAAGCTAGTCATGGGTAGTCTGGTGACCAGACTAAGTCATATGGGGCCGACTCATGGCGAGTACGTAGGTTTCGGAAGATCGCTCTATGCGGATAACCATGGTTCCCGGCGCCCAAGGTCAAGTGATCCGGGCCAATGATTCTTGATGTCGAACGAATGTGCGCGCTGTGAGAGGACAATTAGTACTCTATTGATGCTGTCAGTCGCTTCGTGATCGCTAGCATGAACGTACTATGCCAATCTGCAGGTAGCGAGCAGAAATTGATCGTTACTAGTGGGGTGCCCCATTTGGTTATGCGGTAGAAAAACTCGTAGGCAAGCGATAACGTACTAGCCAATTCGCAGTGGAAGCCTGTCAACCACGCTTCTTGGACGTCAAGCTCAACGGAGATGGTCAAATGTAATGGGAGAAATGTGGTCGCCGTTTCAAGTTGGAGAACTGATGATGACACTGGTGATGCACCCGTGTTCGAGTGGCCCATGAAGCAGCCTTTCCCCCGTCGTTACGCTCCACACGCTCGCTGTGCTGTGATTGTATGTAGTTCCAATGGCAAAGCCTGGTCTGGCTGTGGAGGCGTCAATTGCGTATTTTTTCCTCCATGTCGACGACCTTTGCGTGCAACTCTCTGCCCCGCACGCTTGCACGCGGTTCGTAGTCGTTCCACCTGTGGTCCTTCGAAACAGACTGGCATTCATGTGCATCCCCGTTTACATACCTTCCCACGTCTTGCCCGTCTGCCAGTCGTATGCATTCGATCGTGGCGGAAAGCAACCGCCAACACCCGGTCAGAGTAACCAGTCGAGGAATATTGCTGGGTCTTACTGAATGCACCAGTAAAGTAACCCCTCCGAGTCGGGGTTGCTACACACCTGGACCAGTATTCATCAACGACATCTCACCAGTCGTCGGCTTCAGAGAATGAAAGAACGAGGTGTTCCGGCTTACCCGCAATGCGCAACGTAAAATTCTCATTCGTGAAGCAACGATATGTACGCGGGATCGTCCTTCTGTCGCCAAAGGTATGTTTTGTGATTTTACCGTTGCCGTGCTTTTTGACACATTCTTGAATGTAGCTTAGTGACCCCATTGTCAACAATGATCTTCTTCGACATCTTTCGTCCCTTCAAAGCGACCCAGAGGCGTCCATAAGAACAAATATTTTGCACTCTCATCGGACGACTAGGGTCCACGCTGGGTTGAGAAAGTGCCCGAGATGTCCGTCCGTCGGCTCTTGGCTG
>JBBPLY010000183.1:23183-37596 GCA_038090035.1 Xerocomus nothofagi | reverse complement strand
GCGTATCCTTCGGGCCCCTGATCAAACCCATTTGGGATGTCTTTCCCGACTGGCGCTTTGCACCCCACGCCGGTCTCCCCCCCCCCCCCCCCCCTCTCCCCCCCCCCCCCCCCCCTCCCCCCATTTCTGCGGCGGATTCTAGGGACGTGACATCATCATTAAAATTGACCTACCTTTGTGTTAACAGGGCCGGTGCCAAGGTTTCGATGCCGCATGGGCAATCCACCCCTGTACGTCCGCGCCCTTCCTTCTCCATATCTCTCATGTCCCTCCGGTACAAAAACAGATCCGATTCCACGTTTTCTCAGTCCGTGTTCCGCGAGGCAAGGAGGGTCTTGTCATCACTGTTGCACGGCGGTGCGCTCCACCAACGATCGCGTCTTACCGATACCATTCCGGTCGCATCGCCGAGGACGGCCTAAAAAAAAAAGGAAGATCAGTGCATTTTTCAGCGATGGACGCGGATGCCGGTACCCGTCCCCACTCGACTATCTGCCGTATGCAATTGAATCCACACCTGCTCCACCTCTGGTCCAGACGCAGCACAGAGACAGCACAGCACAGACTAGTGCACAGGCTAGTAGATCGGCCCAAGGTACACCGCCGAGCCGAGTCGGGTACTATGAAGGCTGAATCAAACGTGGCAGATCTTCGAGACGACCGAGAAGAAGGTCGAAATCCCACCTCCTCTTTCCTCCTTTTATCGTTCGCGACAGCCTCGCTCGACGTGTCCGTTCGTTTGGAATAATCCATCACTATAATCACGTGATCATACCATACCTATCGTACAAGGTTGGAACTAGTAGTTGCGCCACTGTTCTCGGCTAGTATCCGGCCGAGCTAGTGTGAAGTACTTAGTAGCTCCAGAGGACCGATGTCAGGGCTCGGAACGGAGAGTTCAAAGATGCATTTCGATAGATTTGGTTCCTTGAATCCGTACGCGCCCTGAAGCCTCTCAGAGTCTCCCAAGGCGTCGCGGTCGCCATTTGGAATTCATTTGACGCGTTGCAAAGTGCCAGTGGGTCGAGATCGTCGCGCATGTGGTGCACGAAATTATGTTTCCGATAACACGGCGCGCTAATAGCGTTGTGGAACCGAACACCGATTCCATCTTCCATTTTTCCATTCCTGCCATGACGTGATGACTCTGATAAGGGGGGCGAAGAGAGCGAAGAGAACAAACAGCAAATGGAAAGGAAAGGGGCTGAACTAGACACGAATACAGGGGAGGCTCGGGTACAGAACCGGAACCGCGTACCGGATTGAATGAAAGCACGCCGCATCATCGATCGAATGAATGGTATTACTACTCAGGCTAGTGTTGCGGAAGAACGGAGGGTATCGATATAGCTTAGGAATGTTTCGATTCGCAACGAAACGAGTAGTAGATCGGATTAGATGATGTTCGATATTTGTAATAAATACGAGAGAAAACTGTAGGGAACTGAAATGAAAGGCAAATTGTACGGTACCTTGTTGAGGACGCGTGATACGGTAGGATGATCCTTCCGGCATGATAGTACCTTATAACCGCACATACGGACGGGCGCAACGCGATTTCGAAATGCGGCAACTCTTGCCAGATGGCGAATACGAACACGTGTACTTTGCAATGCGGCACAGGATGAAACATTTGTAGGAACGTATGATATGAGGAGTGTGGCATTTACAAGCCTGCCTTTTCCAAAAAAAAAAAAAAAAAAAAAAGAAAAGAAAAAGATGGGAACAAATCGCGGAAGGAATTAGTGAAATCATTGCATATATATGTATATATGTATATTTATACTCAGACCTAAATATACTCGTGCATTGACGTGGACCCAACGAGGGGGAGGAGGGGGCACATGCAATATGATCAAGAGCGCATCCATACAACGCCAATCACCACCAACGACACCACGGGGGAGGAACAGCCAGAGCCACATCTTGAGCCCAGCCCAGCCCAACCCCACCTTCCCCACGTGGGGGGAGGTCCGAGATGAATAGCAATGACTCACGAACGAGGATCGTTCAAAGTTGGGACAGGGGATCCACTCGAGTCCAGACCTCAAATTCCAATAACACCCTCCGAGCCAAACCTAGTCCTAATTCCACGTTTCCAGGTTCCGAAGCTCCAACGCACACAACGGACAAGGGGCTGGGTCGAAAAGAAACTCTACGATCTAGGCATCTCATCACATCCATTGTCAACGTGACGTTTGAGCGAATCCGCGCGACTAAAGTCTTTCCGACAGAAGCGGCACTTGTGCAATACCGGCGATGTGGCGTGCACAGTTTCATAGTGTCGCCGACGGTCGTGCAAGCGCGTAAAAGAGCGATCACAGAGGTCGCAAGGGTAGCGTTCGCCGGCAGCAACGACGATCGTGCTAGTATGAGTGTTGGTGTTGGCGGATGCTTGATGGTGGTGGGAAGGTCCGGTGCTGCTTCTGCCGCCTGTGCCACTGGTAGCATGTGTCACTGCCGCGGGGGGCGCGTGCACAACGTGCTGCGGGTTCGGGGACATGTGATAGTAGGGTTCGATGGATGACCGAGAACGTGCTGGAGGGGCGGATCCGCCGGATGAATAGACTTGGTATGCCTGAGATGGGGTAGGGATGAATTGTTGCTGTTGTTGCTGGGAGAGGTGGGCGTGGTGCCGAGACGGCTGAGGACTTAGGTGGCCAGAGGGGCTGGGTGTGGCGTAGGAGCTCGTCGGGGGACTAGGGGAGGGGTAGTGTTCGATGGTGGACCCTTGTGAAGAGGTCGCGTAATACGGGCGATGGTCGTCAGGAGAGCTCTGGTTGGCATAGCCTGGTGAGTAGGGGTACTGGGGAGGGATGTTTTGATGGGCTATCGAGAGAAACTGTCAGCAAAAATGAAAATGAGTGACACGAGTGACGCACGGATGTGGTTGGCCGGGGTGACCGCGGCATATGACAAGGCGGAGTGGTGGGGAGATGGATCTGGATAAGGCGGGGTATAATCGTCGGGGGACTGGGAGGGATGAATGGGGGGAAGAACCTGATGAGCAGCGGAGGAGTAGTGGTTGTACTGCATTGGGGACGAGGAGCAGAGAGCGAGTCTCGGAGGAGGGAAGGTTATATACGAAAATATTGTTGTAATAGGACGGGCGTCGCCTGCCATAGCATGTCTTAGCAACGTACCTTAATGAAAGGAGGTGTTACTAAATCATTACCTCTCAGAGAGTATAGTAAAGCCGGGATGAATACACGCCCATATCATTCCGGTAGCCATCGTGAATTCGGGCGGGACGGGAGCGATAGCGGACACGGGGCGAAGCGTGGAGAGATCTGGAGAAGGGCGATGCAAGTCCAGGGACGAGTCGGATTCGATTCGACGATGGCGTTGGAGACGTCAATGGAGTGGGATTGGCCGGGGGAGAACTCGAGAAGGTTCTAATTGGACAAGTTCTCCGTACGAAGATGCAAGATCTCGGCACTTTCGATGCTGAATAGTACCAGCAAACCCAACACGCCCTCTCCCACACGCACACTGATCCATGCCGGCAGAAGGGGAGAAAAAAAAAAAAAAAAAAAGAGGGAGATCTGGCGGAGACGCATAATTGGCTAGAGTATTAGTCCAAGTTGGGGTGGGTGGGAGAGTACCTGAAACTTGACTTTCGAGATCGAGAAGGGATCGTCCCTGGTATCGTAACTGCGATATATCAAGCACTTTAAATCTGCGTATGATACACCCCGTACGGCATCTTGATATGGGGGCTCCTTCAACTTGAAGCACGCTCCTTTCATCTAACGTTAAGCGGAAAGATCTAGTAATATGCAGATGTGATTCCACCTGCGCACAGCCCACCGAAGAGAAGAGAACAGTTATCATACGACTCCCCCGCCAAACTTTACCGGTACCCCCGCTTAGTCGCTCTCGCCCAAGCGCGCACACCAGAGCTTGAGTGTCGGTGTCGTAAGAATCGCACCAATCCCTCGCTATTGGACGACCGTCAGAACAGCAGTCCCGAGGGGATGCCGGGAACTGCCAGCTAGGTAAGCCATATTACTTCACGGCCTGACTCTTTCTGGCATCATCACATCCCATCGGTGGCAGCCATACATCGGCGAGCTCAGTTTGCGCTGGCAGATGATGCACCAGCAAACTCGAGATCGATGGGTGCTCATCACTGACATCGGCATCCCATTATGTCAGATTAGGCTCACCGCCCCTGTTTTAGTAGACGTATTGCTGCGTCTCTTTTTTTCCCCGCCGGAACGGATACGTCGAAAGGTCGAACGTTCGACGACCTGTGCAAATATCGTATTGACTCAAACCACGAGCTGGTTCCTGAGGGCAAGACGCAAAGCATGGGGTCGCACCCGATGAGCATCTGTCTCGTTCGTCCGTTCGGTCCCGTCTCCCCGACCACACCGAGACGTGGAACGGCCTTTTCCCAACCATCACGTGTTCCCGCGACCGTATCGCGATCGCAACCTCTTGTGGTCGCGACCTCATTCCTACGAATCTGTATCCGCCCGAATCAATGCGTGTAATGCGCACATATGCGTAATATCTGAAAGGACCGCGCGGGGATAGAGAGTAGCACCTGAAAGGGTTCAAATCGTTATGGACGTGATCTCAGGAGCGACAAGGATTGCGTCCGATTTCAGGCCGCTCGCAGTGACGCGGAGGCTCAGGCTGGGGTCTCCGGTATCCGTCGGACGTCCGGCATTTTCCAAGACCACCGTTACTGCCACGACTTACCGTGTATCGATCCACGCACGCTCACACACACACACGCAGTGATGCATGGGAGGGAATCCAAAACGAGGATGGCTTCGCAGCCAAGGAAACAGCCGCTTCTTCCGCCAGGTCGTGAAATGGGAGCAGCAGCGTGACGAACAGAAATCGGCCATGCAACGCGACTGCCTCGAGGACGGAACCAAAGCCCAGGCAAATAAAAATTTCCGTACTACGCGTGTCGTGGTCGCAAACTTAACCTTGACCCAGGCTGAACATAAAAAGATGACTTGGCGAGACGCTTCAAATACTTTTACGCACCGACTGATATACTAGGACTGAGGCCCTGAGCTATTCTAGTCACTGTTCGTTGACATGGACGGAACGAGATGTTACATGTTTTTTATTTTCATTTATTGTTTAGTTAATTAATTAATTATTGAGAGATCAACAAGACCAAACAGCCGTGTGCGGCATCCCCGGAATTCGTGCATAATCACCAAATCAATGGCACCCTTCGACCTCGACGCGTGCATAGAACAGCTCCTCCGGAAACAGCTCCTCCATGAAGCCCTCCTGCGTGAAATATGCGAAAAAACAAAGGAAGTACTCATGAGAGAGTCCAACGTCGTCCACGTCTCTGCTCCAGTCACCGTCGTCGGTGACATTCACGGGTGAGCGCATCCAGGTCCCTCGTGTCGCCGTCGGCGCCACTCAATCATGCTTCAAGTCAGTTTTATGATCTCATCGAGATATTCCGTATAGGTGGTTATGCACCACATACCAACTATCTCTTTCTCGGTCAGCAACTTATCGCTGGTCCCGACATCCCGATGACTCACACTTTCCCATCCCTCGTATCTAGGTGACTATGTCGATCGTGGCCTTTTTAGCGTAGAGACTATCTCTCTCCTGACGTGTCTTAAACTAAGATACCCCGATCGAGTCCAACTCATCCGTGGTAACCACGAATCCAGGGCGGTCACGCAAGCACGTCTTCGTCGCCCTCCCTTCCCTTTCGTCCTAACCTGCTTCCCTCTCCACAGACATATGGTTTCTACACCGAATGCGTTCGTAAATATGGCTCGTCACACGTGTGGACGTACTTTACGGACATGTTCGACTTCTTGACGCTCTCCGTCGTGATCGACGACCGCATATTTTGCGTCCACGGGGGTACGTGCTGTTTAGGCATCTCTTCTTCGAAACAAGGGACAGTTTTGATGGATAGCTTGTTTCCTAGGACTCTCGCCTTCTATCCATTCAGTCGATCAGATTAAAGTCGTCGATCGCTTTCGAGGTGGGCCCTGCTTTCTTGCACTTCTTGTTCGAGGCTCCGCACCTCATGGCTTGACTATTGCGTTCGCTTGGCAGAAATCCCTCATGAGGGACCTATGGCCGATCTCGTGTGGTCAGATCCAGATGCAGAGAAGGAAGATTTTGCAATATCACCCAGGTCGGTGCAGTCTCTCCCACAACAGGGGCAGGTGTGTGGTGGTCATGTTCCACATACTCCACATTCCTTCTTCTACTTTTTCTCACGTACTGAGTACTGATACTCCCCTCTTCGTTTCGTGTGCCTCGATGTGTCAATGTGTTGCATACAGAGGTGCAGGATATACCTTTGGTTCAGGCGTCGTCCACAAATTCCTCGAGACGAATAGCATGTCGCACATTCTCCGCGCACACCAGCTCTGTATGGAAGGCTATTCATCCCTCTTTGACAAACACCTTTCTACGGTGTGGTCCGCCCCCAACTATTGCTATCGTTGTGGCAACTCAGCAAGTATCCTCGAAGTGGGGCCAGGTGGGAGTATGTACTTCAACGTATTTGAAGCTGCACCAGAGAATGAGCGAGATGGACCGAGTCAGCAGGCTCAACAGAGCGTGGGTGGTAAGGTGGGTGATCGATGTCTAGCTTGGGTTTTTTGGGGAGATACGTTTTCGTTCACTTCCCTCGACAATTTGCTCTCGTTGACTGCACAGACATGCTGACACGTATGCAGCCGCCTGAATATTTTTTGTAGATGCAGCTTCGTTCGGCTCAGCGTGCCGCCCTCGACGCCTCGAGGTGGGATCTGTGATCGTACGCGTGCGGGCGTTCCGTACACAATACCCTCTTGCCATCATGCATTATGTTATCTTGCCTGTTTTGCTTGGGACGCGTTCCGGGTGCTATATCCGTGCGGTATCGTGCCGCGTCCCTGCCGCATCCACTGGACCCATCTCGCTGGGCACCCCCCCCCCCAAGTTGTCATTTTGCACTGCACCGGAGTCCGGGTGTCATCGCTTCGCTCGCGTCGACGTGGGTGACCTCGAAATCGATGATTGATCGGAAGGATCACGTCGTGTGTTGTGTTTTGGGTGTCAACGTTATGTCAGGGTTAGTTGTGCAGGCGTGTGAAAACGCCATGGTGTCTGGGGACGATCGCTATGGAGGTTAGAATGGACTGGACCGGACGTAAGTAGTCTTTATTAGTAGATGGTGGTGTGACGCGGACGCTCCTCTACGCGAGCATCAGCGTTTCAAGCTGGACACGGAAGTTCGACCTTCCCTTTGTTCGGGTTCCATCACCATCTATCGCGGTACTCCACCCTGGATACATGGACTTGCGCGCACACGTTTCGAGTCTCGTTCTTGGCTTCTGGCTCAGATCTCTGAAGCGTTATCAATTGTTTCTCTACGCGATATCAGGCTGATTCTACCATCGATGTGGACGTGGACCATGGACGTGTTTCGGGTCGGCCACGTATGCATGTGTACGCGTGTGTGCGCGTGTATTCTCTTGCATCGACCGCGTCTTCTTTCGCTTTTTTCCGGGCGATCTTAAGCGCGCCCCACTTGCCAAAAGGTAAAATCGCTCGAAGTCCACCGAAATTTAAAAATTATACAACGCTGAAACGATGACGTTTTGGCGACGTCCGGATGATCATGGACCCCCTGACAGACCGTCGCCCTAGGTCATCTCGCTACAGCCGTCCGGCGAAGCATTCCCCAACGTTCGAGACGGCACGAATACCATAAGCTGTGGTTTCTCCAACACTCCAAGTACTTGTCGTTCGAGGTGTCGAAGATCTAGTCTCAACTGACCCCGCGAATCGAGAGAAGATAAGGAACCCGCTCGCCAAGGCTCGGGTCCAGCTAACCTGGTTCCCACCTCACCTCAACATCGGTGCATCCGCTGCCACACGGGCCGCGATCTGTCACTATATTGAACGGGGGGACGGCTTCGACGACGACGTCAACGGATCCTTCTCCTGACTGCCACTGACCGAATTTAACTCGGGGGTGACACAACGATCGAGCGGGGTGCCAGTCGACACTCGAAATCTGGCGTTTGTCGTTCAGATAAGGCTGCGGCAGCCAGCGTGAGTATACTGCGACGATCGGTGCCTTTTGTGGTGTCCTTTTTTTTTTTTTTTCGTCTCGTCGTTTTATCGGTGTGGGGCGAAAAAGACTGGTACGTCATCGATGTATGCTGCAACAAGAAGGGTTTGGATTTCGATTTATTGCGCGACGAGTTGAGACGACGCACCGGCGTGAGGATATTCAAAGGAAGAATTGTTTGCTGGTACGATATGTACTCGAACGAGGTTTTCACCGTCTCCAGGTGGCATGTCCATGTCATCGATGACCGCGTTTCATGCGATAGCACAGACAGTACTGCTTCACTCCGTCACATTCTGCAGGAAAACCGTCTGCAGCCTTCTTGGGTCTCACACTGCTCCTGATGGTTTTGTATGCACGCCCCACTTGGTTTCGTAGACTGTATCTTTTCGTTTGATTCTGATGCATTGCTCTTCGAGGTTCATCTCGCGATTTACACCTTACCCGTCTGCATTGAATTCTGGGCAAGTTGTTTCTTCGCCTTGTGCCCATACATGACAGCTTTCGGAAACGAAACCTGCCGAATATCCATACCGTTGATTGATTATACCTCCGCCATCCCATCGTCACGACGCTCGTACGTACACACGCAGCACTCCTCGTACCCCTCTTCAATGCCCTCTGGGTGGCCGGAGGAAGCGGAAACGCCAACTTTTTGCCCTCGACTTGGCGATGGGCGTCGTGCATGCCTGCTTTGTTGCCTGTGGATTACCTTTGGGGGTATCGCCGAGAGAGAAATGGACGGTCATGCAGGAATGAATGCTTCGGAAATTCCTAGGTGTGCGACTCACTATGGATTGCATTGCTCGGTCGTTGGTGTGTAGGTGTCACGTGCGTTGGAGTATCTAGAGTCCTTACTAATTACAACGGGAAAGCACGGTCCGCTATTCAATTGCATCGCATACCGGAGAGCGATCCTGGCTCGTCGTGTTAGGCCCATCTCGTGCCCAGTACCCTGGGCATCTGTGGTTTCGATACCTCCGAGTCGAGGGCTGTTGTCGTCATGTTCTGCTAGCGTCGGGTACCATTTGCCCACCAAGACCCTGATCGCTCGAGACACGGGCAAACAAGTCTGACGAAACTACTAGACGACGATAAACTTCAGTCCATTCCCACACAAACAAGGCTGCACTCCGATACGTACTCGGCTACCGGGAGAGACAGCGGACCTGTCTGCGTGGCGAGGGTTATCAGTGCCGAGACGCCGAGTACTACTGGGAGGATGGGTTGTAATCTTCACCGGCCGTTCGCGGGGCGGCGTCACGAGGCGACCCCGATGTTTAATGCAAGGCAATGCTGACTGTCACCACCCCTACGGAGCATCGTCACGAGGCGGTCCCAATGCCAGGTGTGGGCCAATACTGCATCACCGATCGACAAAAGACCTTCAGACAAGAACTTCTCCGTCGACGGCTTAATTAATTGTCTTGTCGAGCATGTTCATGACGTCGGCTGAGAAGAGTATTCGGTCCCCGATACGAAGAGAACAGTAGCTCACTGCGGTTTGCGGTCCTGACGCGCCTCGATGAATTTGTGTCTGCCTGCCGACAAGCACTTCGGATAGGTACACACGTTTCAAACTGCCGTACACAGTCTTGCGTGTCTGGTCTTGCAGTGTCTCTGAAATAAAACATTATCACATTAGGTCCAGCATCTCGACAAGACGGAAGGTAACGCTTGTCATTCCGCGCCACAATGCTAGCGCGCATGCGGGTCCCGGCATCCACGAAGGCAGCCCGGACGGCGCATCGGGTGAGGTAGGTGACCGAAGGTCTGTAGAGTCCGGGTCGCAGCTGATTGCGTTTGACCTTCGCAGATAGAAACACTGCTCGCTCGGGTGACGATAGACTGGATCGGCAGATAGCCCTCTGGGAGAAGCATCTCAATAATCTTGTACATACGACGGCCGATGGCTGACACGCCGTGCTCTGAAGCCAGTGATCGTCCTCGTCTGGGGAATGCCTTAGCGACGATAAACAAATATTGTCATTCCCAAAGCGTACCAAAGGACCGGAAGCTGTTCAAGCAGATTAGGCTCGTCCGGATTTCCTTCGGCTTGCCCTTGCCTAGCTTCGTATCCAGAATCTCGGTGATGTTGAAATCTTCTCCCCTAGATCAGCTGGTTCAGATGAGTCAGTATGCGGAACTAGATACCAGATGACCCTGTACCATGTCGCACAAGTCCCCGAAAATCCGGAACCCCGCTTGGCCTACGGCATCGTCAAAATAGTCCAAGGTTAGCATACGAACAAGGTTATTCTGGAGGTCGTTCTTGATGGTCTGCCTAGTGTGATTCTGAGCTACGCGAGTCCTACTGCACATCTTTCATTCGTCACAACCAGACTTACACTCCGATAGCTTCAGGGGGGCCATCATCGCAGCTATGTGCTTTCGAGCATTCCTATTCCTAGCTGCTGCTTTCAGTTCTGCGATAAGCTTTTTCTGTGGCTCATCGAGTTTCGTGGCGTCTGATGCTAAGTATGTCACGATGAAATCTCGTCGGAAATGCCCTGATGGACGCCACTTACTGATTCCGAAAGCCAACACAACCTTTGTTGTCTAGAATCTACAGCGCGATCTTGTCCGTTACTTGCTAAACCATGCCTTTCGGGGTTCAAACAAACCAAGACACCGGCAAGATTAGCTCGGACGTGTGTATTGCGAACATCTAGTCGGTCTAAAGCATGGATGTGGATGAAAAATGCAAGTTCAAGAACATAATGCCTACCTCGATCATCCTGATCCTGTGGGGCAAGCAATATTTCAACAGCGAGAGAACAGCGAGACGACCGACTAGTAGTTGGTCATCTTTTCTCGCCAACTGCCTTACCCTGGGGTTTGCCACAGACCACACGGATCTCGCCACCGCCGTTCGTTACAGCAGATATACCAATAGAATCTGAATAGCCACCTTCCGGAATTCGCACCAGGGTCAGTACCATGCGCCAGCTGTCAAAAAGTGCGGGCCTAAAACGGATAATAAATATATATGTCATCCAGACCACAGATGTGATTCCTACCGTTGATCCTCAGTATCTGGTACGGTCCGGGCGTGTCGGAATTGTGCGAGTTTGTATGAATACCGTCAATGACAGCTTTCCGGGTGTCTTCTAACGGATCAGCCTCGGCGACACGAACCAGTAAGACTGCACAAGTCTCACCATTGAGCATTATCACCAGCACCGCTAAAGGATACTTGGTGCTTGATGGGCATATATTCAATGGCTTGCCATCCACGGGTCATCGAATCACTGATGCCAAAATCGACATCACCTGGAACCCAAACTATATTTGTCGGCAGCAATACGGACCTTCTGCAGTCGCTTCTCGACGCATCCGCAGCAATGAGACGTTCCCTGCCTGACGGGACTTTCCGGGTCTGCTCATACCACCTCTGTACGGAGTATATCAGTATCATAGGAATGACGTTCACAGGCGTACGGACACGTCTGCATGACTGCCTGCGAACCAGACTTCAGTAGTCTTCATCCTGTTCCCTTCGGAAAGACCAGCGCTACTCCCGCTCGTGGGAGTTGCAATGTTAGGGGTAACAGTATGCCTGGACCTCGCATCGTCTGTTAGAGAGTTCATTTCGTGGAAATACTTTGGCATGAACTTGACCTGATGATCATTGAGGGCAAGCGCATATCGCAAGCATGTTCCGCGGACGAAGAAGTCAAGATGGAGATGACTCCTCTTATAAGCTCCACAGGAGACAGTGTCCCTGACGGGGATCAACCTTAGGCATTGTCCGCTTGAAGTATGAAGATGATACTCTGACAAAGTGCACTCCCGTGTGCTTACAGGAAAACATTTTCTTGAATGCCCTAGTTATTTGGCTTGTCTTTCCCCGAACGAATTACTTCATAATGCTCGTAAGCCATGTTTGTGAAGCTCACGCAAGCGATGCAACAACAGCCCACGCCCCAATCTGTTTCTCCGTTGGCATCGTTAACAAGCCGATCTAACATACCTGTGTTCAGTTCGTCACGATCAACGCCTAATTGGGGCTCACCTCGTGTATCATTCCCGCAAGCGCTCGTACTTGATATGCACCTCGAGAGAAATCTATGCTATGATCATCAGCTGCGAAAGCTACCCCGAGGAATCAAACTCACCGAAGAGGTATATCCAATCCCCTTTCGGGGTAACCAGTGATATACGTTCTTGACGACTTCCTGCCATTAAGTATTTCATGACGTCGAAAGTAACCAATTATCACGAGTACGAACCATGCAATTGCCATGTCGACTTTTTCGGAAACTGCTCTCTTCATGCGGTCGATCGAAAACATGAACACCTTTGGGCGTGTGCCAATTCCACTGGAATAATATATGTATTACTTGGGAGACGTCGTTTCTTTGTCGATCTTGGCGGACGGCTTGACTACATTGGTATTCTGGTCATGGTCGTGAGTGGAGATAGAGAACGATTACATTCTGATCCAATGTGTTGACAGTGCTGTCAATGCATACGACGAGGTTCCTCGCATTCTCCTGTTGTTCGGCATTCACCTGTGCTCAATGGTCGACATGGGTGCACGCTTGACATGAGGTAAAGTGCCCAGATTCTCTATGGCATGAGCTATGATGAGATACAGTGAGCGAGTGCCAGTGAGGACACAGGATGGAGAAAGCGTTTGACTTGGATGCAACAAGCACATTATGATGTGCGCTCATATGATCATAGTGTGAGAGTGGCACCAGGAATCAGTACTGCAGCACTGACACCTGGTAATTAGGATTACATCGCTGAGCCTTTTATTGTTGTTTGCAACAGGAGAGTAGTAGGGCCGAGCACTCGCGGCCAGTGCCAGCATGTACTATCTACGCCATTTCTACGATAGTGATTACAACAAGAAAGCGGGGTCAGTAAATAGATACGTTACTCAGTTGCATCGCAAACCGCCGAACAAGGACCTCTCCTACTTCGTTGTGTTAGGCATCTCCAAGACCCTGAGTGTCCGTCGGTTCTAGTAACACCTTGGAGACTGTCTGCATGTTTACCAAGTACCAATTGTCCACACTGGCGAGACCCTGATCGCTCGAGACACGGGTATTCTGACAGTTCACCAAAAGTCCATGAAGAAACTAGACGACCATCAGGTTCAGTATCACTATTCCTGGAAGAACACTTCGGTACGTACATGGCTGCTCGGAGAGAAAGCAGACTAATTGGCGTGAGTACGACCGCGGCAGCGGTAACTAGTACCGAGGCGCCGAGTGCGACTGGGAGAATGGTGATGACTGCCACTGCCTGTTCACGAAACAGCGTCACGAGGTGAGCCGAATGCCGAATGTGGGCCAACACTCACCGTCACCATCTTATTACGGAGTAGTGCCACAAGGCGGTCCCAATGCTGAATATGGGGTAACACCGCATCCTCAATTGAAAAAAGACCATCTTCAGACAGTTCTCCATCGACAGCTTTAATCATCTTGTCGAGCATCTCAGTGACGTCGGCTGAGAAGGGAAGAGAATATTTTTATTTCATTGTCCCGTCCCGACACGAAGGAAAAGCTAGCTCACTGCGGTTTGGGGTCCGGGGGTGCCACGGTGAGGTGTCTGCCTCGTCGACAAGCATTTCGGATAGATACAACTGTTTCAAACTTCCATATTGCACAGTCTGGCGTGCCCGGTCCCGCAGTATCTCTGAAATGATACACTATCACATTAGTTCCAACGTCTCTGCGAGATAGAGGCTAACACTTGCTATTCCGCGCCAAAATACGCAGCGCACATACAGGTCCTAGCATCCGCGAAGGCGCCCGAGGGTCTATAGACTCGAAAGTCGTCATGGCCAGTTGCGATTGATCTTCGCTGGTGGAGAAACCGCTCGCTGGGATCAGCATATATTCCTCCGGAAGGAGCATCTCAATGATCTCGTGTATTCGAGGGCCAATGGTCATCACACCGTGCTCTGAAGCCACCGAGTGTCAAGAAAGACTCTCAGAATGGCGATGACACATACCCGTCTGAGCCAACGCAGAGAGAATCGTCACACCCGCTTTCTGGACCTTCCATTGCGAGTTCTGTAAATGTTCCAAACTCTTGCCGACAAGCTCGTGAGTCCAGGGACCATCCTCATCTGGGGGGTGCTTCAACCACGATGAACGATCAATGTCATTCCCAAGGCGTACCAAAGGACCGGAAGATATCCATGCAAATTAGGCTCGTCCGAATCTCATTCGGCTTGCCCTTCCCCAGCTTCGTATTCAGAACCTCAGTGATGCCACAAGCCTTGATCTGGTTACGTAAATCAGCTGAATCAGATGCCAATCAGTATATGGAGCTACAGAGAAGAACGACCGGGATAACTCCGTTACCATGTTGCATAAA
>JBBPLY010000183.1:0-23083 GCA_038090035.1 Xerocomus nothofagi | reverse complement strand
TCTCCGACAATCTGAAACCCTTCGAATTGGCCCACGGCATCGTCGAAATAATCCAATCGTAGCATACGAACAAGGTTTTTCGGAAGAAGGTCATTGCTCTTGATGGCTCCCTTCATGTCGTCTGGGGTGATTCTGAGCCACGCGAGTCCTACCATACATGGTACACTCACAGTATTTCATGCAAATGGTCAGCGCATATGCTGCAAGCAGTGCGCTGTCCTTACGCTGCAGTTGATCGACAAAGGCACCGATCAGATTGATCTCGAGGAGATAAGCGCGGATAATCTTGACTGACGAACGATGAGTTCGTGTCTTTCGTTTGTCGAGACCAGACTTACTCTCGCACAATTTCAGAAGGGTCATTGTCGCAGAGGTACGCTGCCCAACAAACACGCTCGCCGTTGCTGTTTTCATTTTTGCGAGGAGTTTTTTCTGTGGACAACTGAGTTCCGTGGCGTCTGATACGAAGTATGTCATGATCGAATCTCGTCAGAAACGACCTGATGAATGCAACTTACCGAGCCCGAAAAGTTCACACAGTATATGTTGTCTAGAGTCTACACCGTGACCTTGTTCATCAGCAGGACTGTGTCTTTCGGGATTCAAGCGGGCCAAGGCACCGGCGAGATTGGCTCGAGCACGCGCGTTGCAAATATCTAGTTGGCCTAAAGCGTGGACGTCTAGAAGAGCACAATTCCAAGAACGTATTGCCTACCTTGATCATCCTGATTTTTTAGGGCAAGCAATATTTCGACAGCAAGAAGACCAATTAGCTGGTCATCTTTTCTCGCCAACTTCCTTATCCTAGTCTTTACTATGAGGCATACAGATTCCGCTGTTGTCGTTCGTTATCACTGAGGTGCCAAAGAATAGGAATAAATACCTTCCGGAATTAGCGCCAGGGTCAACACCATACGCAGCGCGGGAATCAAAAGGTATGAGTCTTAGAAGGACGATAAGTATCTACGTCATCCCGATCATATGTGTGACCCCTACCGTTGATCTCAAGTATCCGGGACAGTCTGGCTGTTTTGGAATTTGGCGAGTCAGCCTCGAGTTTCTCAATGAGAGTTTTCTGGGTGTCCTCTAACGGATCATAAATATACTACTAGATGCACAATAATCAACGCACCATACTGCAACAGGCAGTTCAGGCCGTCCATTGCCTGTCCGAAAATCCTTCCCGGTTCTTCGATGATCTTATCGAGTAATTCCACAAATTTGACCAAGATGTCGTGGGTGAGGATGCGCTCTCGCAAATCCTGGTGTCTCGTTAGGGATCTCAAGAGGGCAACCACTCTGGGAACGTCTCGATGCTTTCGTGAGGACAGAATGTCATTGAGACATTTCTTCGCACCGTCAAACTGGTCATCTGAAAGTTCAATGCGAGATGCCACGGGATTCTGCGAATGCACCTCGCTATCGGAATCTGAAACGAAAGATTCTATACGCCATGACGCGGGTGTTAAAGACAGGACACTCACGAGCTTCATAATAGGCGACAATAGTGACAAGGCCAACGAGTGATGCACAATTACATTTGGGAATGAGGTCAATAAATTCGGTTTGCTGGTCAAACGCGATTCTAATGCATTGCCTTCCTTCCTCTGAAGACGGATGAGACTTAATTACCAACCAGGTTGAAAAGCTCAAAAAACCTCACTGAATCGCAACATGAACAACAGTCTGTCAAGGTATACTGCTGTAACTCCTTGCTGACTGCCCAAGTAGCTCACCAGCTTTTGTGCTGCGGCATCATCGAATAGTCCCGTCTCCCAAATTCGGCTGTCCAGTTCCATATCTTCGGTTCTAGCGTGTACGAAGGGTGGTATGTCGAAGCCCTCTCCGAGCGTTGCTTGCGGCTTATACATGTTTGCAAACAAAATGGAAGCATGAACCTTTTGGCCGGGTATGATACGGCGAGGTTGCAACCGGTGCAAGCTGCCAAGCAAGGATCAGCGACAGGAACCAGCAAGACAACGCAAGCCTCACCGTCGAGCATTATCACCAGCACCACTGAAGGATACTTGATGCTTGACGGGAATATATTCAATGAGTCGCCATATATAAGTCATCGAATTACTGATGCCAAAGTCAAGATCATCTGGAACCCAGACTATATCGGTCGGCAGCAACACGAGACCTTCTGCAGCCGCTTCGCGACGCATCCATAGGAGCGAGACGTTGCCTGCCTGACGAGACTTGCCGGATCTGCTCATACCACCTCTGTACAAAGTATATCAGCATCATGGGAGTAACTTTCGATAGCGTACCCACACGTCTCCGTGACTGCCGGCGAACCAGACTTCTTTAAACTTAGCAGTCTTGGTTCTTTTTCCTCCGGAAGAATTAGTCCCACTTTCGTTCGCAGTAGACACGCGCCGTTCGCTCGCGAGAGTTGCAGAATGTTCAGTGTCAGAGGTAACAATGTACTTGGACCTGACGTCATCCGTTCGAGAGTTCATTTCTTGGAAATACTCTGGCATGAACTTGACCCGCCGCTCGTCGAGAGCAAGCGCATGTCGAAAATGGCAAGCATGTGCCGCAGACGAAGAAGTCGAAAGGAAGATGTCTCCTCTTATAGGTCCCACGGAAGAGACAGTGTCCCTGACGGAGATCAACTTCAGGCATTGTCCGGTTGAGGTATGAACACTTGAAATTACCATACTCCGACAAAGTGCACTCCCGTGTCCCAGGAAAATGTATTCTTGAATTCTCTAGCAACTTGCCTCGTCTGTGGCTTTCCTGAACGAATTGCTTCATAATGGTCGTAAGCCCTGTCAAGCGGTTCGTGAAGCTCGCGAGAGCCATACAATATTTACTTACATTCCAATCTGTTTCTCCGTTGGCGTCGTTATCAAGCCGACCTAACACGCGAGTTCAATTCTATATCATGATCAACGGCTAATCTGGGCCCACCTCGTGTATCATTCCCGCGAGCACTCGTACTTGGTATGCACCCCGAGAGAAACCTGTTTTACAAGCATCAGCCGTGAGAGTTATGATGAGGAACTAAACTCACCAAATAGGTATATCCGGTCCCCTTCCTGATAGTTTCGTGCTAGCCAGCCATATGCGTCCTTGACAATCTCCTCCACATTCCTGTCAATAAGTACTTCATGATGTCAAAAAAACAACTACATATCGTGAGTACGAACCATGCAAATGCCATGTCTAATGTATCAGATAATTTTCTCGCCATGCTAGCGAAAACGTTGAACAACCTTGGACTGGTGCCAATTCCACTAGAATAATATACGTATTGCTTGGGAGAGGTTGTTTCTTTGTTGATCTCGGCGAACAGCTTCACGACATTGGTATTCTGACCATAGTCATGAGCTGAGCGAAAAATACCAGAGATACGAAACAATTACTTTCTGACCAAATTCATTGGCAGTGCCGTCGATGCATACAACGAGGTTCCTCGCGTTCTCCTGTTGCTCGGCATTGCAGATGGGACATGTGAACGGTGATGGCGGATTAGGTGACTCGATGGTCGACATGGGTGTATGCTCGTTACGAGGTAAAGTGTCAGGACTTTCCATGGCCATGAGCTATGTTGAAACACAGTGAGTAAGGACCCGACACGAACAATACGTATAGGATGTGGCGCAGCGGCAGGATTCTCAGGCGGTATGCAATTCGCAAGTTTGTCATCCATGAGGTCTGCAATGCACTCCTGCCATTTCGTGGACAAACGTGACCATCACGGAAAGCGTCTGGCACGACATGTTCGTTTAAATCGAACTCACCTACGAACAGGATTAAACGATTTGTAACTCTAGTTTAAGAAGGGTGTCCTTGAAGACGTTGAGTGTTAGCTGAGTGGCTTTGGTATTGACTAAATGATTCAAGACTGAAGACGTGATAACTGGAAAAAGATGTAAACTTGATGACTCACACGAAGTTGGCCACAGTAACAACGTTGACAATTGTTGAGAGAACAAGCCCAAGCCTGGAACTCGACGCAGCGTGGCCACCTCGTCGCACAGCAAGCTGGACCCGAACTCGAAGTTCATTGATACAATGGGACTGTCAGCCAATCAGAAAAGAGCAAACAATAAGGTAAGTAGACAATTATAAGCCTATCACGTGGTGTCCACATTGACAGGTCACACGTTGGTTCAACGAGTCTAATCACAGGATGACGTCATGGTGCCTTATAAGGCTTTGAAAAAGTGTTGGAGGAAATCATCAGCTGCGACTCGAGCTATGTCGAGCGACCAAACTCACCGCGAAGAGACGTACCTCCTTCTTGATACATTCGTGCTAACCAGCCATTCTCTCTCCACACGATCGAAAACTTGTAGCGACTTTGGTTGCTTGATCGTTCAAGTTTCCTTTTCGATCTTGGCCAATGATTTCACTACATTTGTATTCGACCGTAGTCACGAGCTGAGAGAAATACTAGAGAGATACGGAAATTTGCATTCAAGTTCGGGCGAAATGTGTTAGCAGTGGAGCGCTGTCAATGTGCGCATACGAAGAGGCTCCTTGCATTGTCTATTCAATTGTTCGGCACTGCACTGTCAGTTTGAGTATCTACATTCAACCACTTTCTAAATATCGACAACTGCCAGTCGACGCCCAATGTCCATGCACATACACCTTGTCGCTACAATGACTCAAAGCTCCTGAACAACCTTTCCTAAGATCTACTCTTGAACGGTCGGATCGACCAACACAGAGGGACCTTTGACCTGTCCGGGAGGGGCATTTTGGATCATTGCCCTCAACTGACGACATTCTGTGAATGTGCCCGCCGTCACGATGCGGATCGTTGGGAGGCGAAACAGCCCTTGCGCGATTGCAGGTCGGTGATCAATGTTAAGTTCAGCGAGGGCGTCAAACAGCTTCTGTCGTGCTTGGTGTGCATTTGGTCCTGTCGAACAATTCAATCAGTTAGTAGTCGTTCGTCAACTACACCTAAACATGGGTACATGCGACAACGCACCGAGAGGTCCCATAGGCTCGATAAAGAAGCCAACTGTTGGCACTTTGGCGCGGTGGTCCGCTACAGCCGTAAATTCTTGCACTTGAATTGTATCCTCCGAGCCAAAAGCCTGAATAGCTGCTAGGAGGTGATCATCTGTGACTTGCGCGTGCGGCAGATAGATCGTCGACCTGTCTCAAACTAGTCAGAGGCCATGTCTGGTGCGTGCGAGTGACGACACACTAACGTTCTCCTTCCCATGAGCCTGAACACTGGGGAGTTATTCTTTTCGTCAAACCCGACGATAGAAAGGATATCGCGTAATCGATATCGCCACAAACCATCTCTAGTCGTCAAGATCGGCTCGTACTGCTTGCCAATTTCTACCTCCCACTGCATCATCGTTATAATTAGCAATGTTCAAAGATCACTGTGCAAGGTCAACCACTGACTGCTTGACAAAGGGTTTCATGCGTTTCATCTTGGGAGATGCCCATGGAACTCGACGATGTCGTCACTCTGAAGAATAAATTCATCTAGTTTGTTTGCGTGCGGAACACCAATTTGGGCTTCCGTGCTACCATAACAGCCACCATACAGCGAGACGCCTGGTCCCAGAAGAGACCTTATCTGAATGAGATGTTTTAGTGTATCAATCGTAAGGGAGTAAGTGACCATGCACCATTGGAAGCACAGTAGCAAACAGTCCACTACAGACAGTTGAAATCACCTTTGCTTTTGGCCAAACACGGGTGACCCATCCTTCAAGGGAGAAGGGAGACCCAATCTCAAGTAGTTCTGCTGCACGCTCGGGATCAGCATGAAACTGTGCCTGAGTAGCGCTTCAGTGCCAGTGGATAAGTCTGTTGAGTTTTCACTTGCCTCCAAGTACTTTCGAACATCATCCATCCCTTCCAGATCGGGCAAGGTGCCGTCCCTGATACAAGTCACAAGCAAATCCCACTTCTCGTCAATGTGACGGATGAGATCAACGAACACCGTAGAAAACGTCATGTAGAAACAGTTCACATCTCGACGTGAAAGGAAAAAGAGGCCGTGAATTATCAGGAAGGAACTAAAGTGCCTGATCAAGGTCGCTGCCCGTGGTGCAGCAAGTGAGGATACTAGAACGCATAAACCATTTGTGTCCGTCGTAGAGAGTAGGAGAAAAAGAAACGTACTAGTGCGGGTCAACTGATCTTCACCATCTGTGTGCCACCCAAGGGCCGTACGAAGAGTTCCCCCCGATATGTAGTACACGGGAAACCTTTGAACAACTCCACCAGGTGTGCACTCTATCTCCTTCATGACCCTATCTTTTGTGGATACCAATATGGCAAACACGTTTTTTGCATTTGGAACAATGGGTAGGCACTGCTGCAGAATATTGGATCCCGCATCGTGTTTGTATTTCGGCAGAACCTTTGGGGTCGTTCCAGATGTAGCGCTAGAAAGTGCGAGATAGTCCGGAAGTCCGGGAGAAAGCAGGTTCGCGACCTCCTCCTCCATGCACGGATGTACATCAAATTTATCCACGAACGGCTGATAGTCATCGTAATTCGAAAGTGAGACATAGGACCGAAAATCCGCTAGCAAAACAGCGTCACGGAATGCAGCCAAAGAAGCTGCCTGGGTCGCATATTGCGTGTCGAAATTGTGCCGAATGATCTTGAGCAATGCACAATTCGTCCGTTCCGGTAGAGCGACCTGTTGAGGCGCCTGAGGGATGCTAATGTCAATGGCCACCATCTGGGCAAAATCGAGAACAAGTGGGAATCTTATGAATGTCAATTCGTATGGCTCTGAAGTTCTGGCTGGGGAAACCCACCTTTGGATGGATGATGAGGGTTCGCTGGGATGTACTGCGGGCTACGATGCCAGCCTTATAGCGACGGGAGATCGAATACGAGACAAGCCGCATAAGATAAGTTGCATTCTGTGTCCGGTATGTGATCGTTTCCGTACGTACGAGTACGTACCACACCTTGATTTGCAACTTGAGGAGCACTCATATATCGCTGGATGTGACTGTTGAGAGCTATGATTGGAGGATGGCTAGCGGCGAAGGAAATGGTCGACGACTCTGGTTCGAGTTCTGCTGCATCGAGGAGACCTGTCCAAAAGCGGGCGGCTAACTCGAAGGAGTCAACTTGGAAGATACGCTGTCACGAAGACTGGCCGAAAACCGCGGTTAACTTGCCTAACAAGTTGTCATTTAAGGCCCGCCGGCCACACCGGCTGTCAATGGCTGACAGGATGCGGCGCATCATGAACAAGAAGTGCCCAACTTGAAGAATTCATTTCCACTCGTCATCTACATTTCGGGACCAAGAGAATTTCTTGAAGAGGCCCCTAGATCATTCCACCTAAACGCTGTGGTCCTCTGTGGCCGCCACCTTTCAGTATTTTTTTTTGCTCATCTGTAGCGGCGGCCTAGCGTCCGGTCAGTCGGTCTCACCTTGTTAGTCACTGGGCCTTGTCAGTGCTTCCCCTCCCACCGCCGATTCAGAGGAGAGAGGCGTGGCTTCATCCCCTATCTAGTATGCTTAGTTGGTGGTCGTACTAACGTGACGGTCCTGCCAATGAGGGTAGTCGGGGCAGGACTGGCAGCATTGACAGCCCCTTCAAAGAATCCTTGACTCCGAGAGCTTTCGCAAGCTCGTTGAAATGGCAGCCATTACCATCCCGCCGCCCAATCCGCCTTCCATTAGCGTCCTGGTCCCGATCCTTGGAGACGGACGTCAGACGAGGTATCCCAACTGGATTGTCGGACGGACCAGCGTCCCTCGTATGTATTACAAACGCTTGTACCTCCGGCATGATACCATCGATAGTCACGTGACTACAACAGGAAGGTATGGTCCATGTGCATGAACAGCTGCTTCACTTTATTCATTCGTATCCTATGCTGTTCAGCAAGAACCCCACTATACTGACTCGTTGCGTTGGGCATCTCCGGCGTCCTGGGTGTGTGTAGTTTCGACATCTTGAGGTCCGTTACCACCATGTTCACCTGAGGGACCGGCACCTGGAGTATCTCCGACTTCAAGGAGTTCCGGATGGGTCTCGTCTTGATGCTCGCCCTCGGTGCCATGTCTACTAGGTACCCTTTGCCCACCAAAAACCTGAGTCGCGATGGGGCCGTGGGGACGTTTCGGAGGGCTGGGCAACAAGTCTCCGAAGAAACTAGACGACCGTTAACATCAGCGTCACTATTCCCACAGAAAGAAGTATGCAACACCCCGATACTTACATGGCCGCTCGGAGAGACAGCAGGCCAATCGGCCCGAGTACGACTGTGGCAAGGACGAACAGCGCCGAGACGCCAAGTGCAACTGGGAGAATGGTTGTAGCCACCACTGCCTGTTGACGGACAGCGTCACGAGGCGGTCTCACTGACGAGTGTGAGACAACACTAACCATTACCACTTTATTACGGAGCAGCGCCAGGAGGCGGTCCCAATGCTGGATGTGGGGTAACACTTCATCCCCAATCGAAAAAAGACCTTCTTCAGACAGTCCTCCATCGACAGCTTTGATCATCTTGTCAAGCATGTCGGTGACGTCGGCTAACAGACAATAAATTATTTATTTATTTATTTATTTATCGTCATGTCCGATCCCCTATACAAAGAATAAGATAGCTCACTTCGGTTTGGGGTCCGGACGTGCCACGGCAGTGTGTCGACCTCGCGGACAAGCAGATCGGATAGATACAAATGTTTCAACCTGCCGTATTGCACAGTCTTACGGGTGTGGTCCCGCAGGATCTCTGAAATGATTCGTTATCACATTAGTCACAATGTCTCTCTACAAGACGGAGGGTAACATTTACTATTCCGCGCCAAAATACGCAATGCACATGCCCTAGCATCTGTGAAGGTGGTGGAGGGTCCGTGGACTCCTGGTTCGATGCGGCTAGTTGCGTTTGACCTTCGCTATGGGAAGCTCCGGTCTCTGGGGTCGGCTTATAACTCTCCGGAAGAAGCATATTAATTATCTTGTGTATCTCAGAGCCAATGGCCATCACGCCGTGCTCTGAAGTCACCAAACGTCAGGGAATACTCTCAGAATGGTGATGACGCATACCCGTCCGAGCCAATGCGGATAGAATTGTCACACCCGCTTTCTGAACCTTCCATTGCGGGTTCTGTAAATGTCCCAAACTCTTTTTAACAAGCTGACGGGTCCGAGGACCGTCCTCGTCTGGGGGATACTTTAGCGACGATGAACAAATGTGGTAATCCCAAAGCGTACCAAAGGACCGGAAGATGTCCAAACAGATCAGGCTCGTCCGAATCTCCTTTGGCTTGCCCTTTCCTAGCTTCGTATGCAGCACATCGGTGATGTTGGAAACCTTGATCTTTTCCCGCAAATCGTCTAACTCAGATGAATCAGTATGCGGAGGTAGGTATCAAGAACTGGGGTAACCCATTACCGTCTTGCATAAAGTATCTGAAAATCTGGAAGCCTTCGACTGGGCCCACGGCATCGTCGAAATAGTCCAATCGTAGCATACAAACGATGTTTTTCAAAAGGAGGTCGTTTCTCTTCATGGACTCCTTCATGTCGGCTAGGGTGAACTTGAGCCACACGAGTCCAACTGTACATGGTGCACTCACCGTATTTCATGCAAATGGTCAACGCATATGCAGCAAGCAATGCGCTGTCCTTACGTTGCAGTTGATCGACAAAGGCATCAATCAGATTGATCTCGAGGAGATAAGCGCGGATAATCTGGACTGACGAACGATGAGTTCATGTCCTTCGTTCGTCGAAACCAGACTTACTCTCGCACAACTTCAGAAGGGTCATTGTCGCAGGGGTACGCCGCCCAACAAACACGGACCCGGTTGCCCCTTTCATTTTTGCGATGAGTTTTTTCTGTGAACAACTGAGTTCCGCAGCATCTGAAACGAAGTATGTCACGATCAAATCTCGTTAAGAATAACCTGATGGCAGAAACCTACCGAGACCAAAAAGTTGACGCAAAAATTCTTGTCCAGAATATACGCCGTTATCTTGTCCAGAATCTACGCCGTTATCTTGTCCAGAATCTACGCCGTTATCTTGTCCAGAATCTACGCCGTTATCTTGTCCAGAATCTACGCCGTTATCTTGTCCAGAATCTACGCCGTTATCTTGTCCAGAATCTACACCGTCATCTTGTCCAGAATCTACGCCATCATCTTGTCCAGAATCTACGCCATCATCTTGTCCAGAATCTGGGCCGTTATCTTGTCTAGAATCTACGCCGTCATCTTGTCCAGAATTTACGCCGTGACCTTGTCCGTCAGATGAATCGTGTCTCTCGGGGTTCAAGCGGGTCAAGGCACTGGTGAGATTAGCTCGAGCATGTGTATCCAGAATATCTAATTTGCCTGAAGCGTGGACATCAGAGAAGAAGGCAAGTCCGAGAACCTACTGCCCACCTCCATCATCCTGATCGTGTAGGGCAAGCAATATTTCAACAGCGAGAGGACCAAGTAGTCGGTCATCTTTTTTCGCCAACTTTCTCATCCTAGTCCTGACAAAGGGCCATACAACTTTCGCTGTTGCCATTCGTTACGACCGATGGACCAGGAAAGTTGGAATAATTACCTTCCGGAATTCGCGCTAGGGTCAGTACCATGCGCAGCGCGGCAGTCAGAAGGTGCGGGTCTAAAAGGGATAATAATTATCCGCGTCTCCCAGCACTAAGCGTGATCCCTACTGTTAATATCCAGTATCCTGATCAGTCTGGATGTATTGGATGGGGGTAGTTTCTCTTCCAGCTTCTGAATGAGAGTCATCTGGGTGTCCTTTGACGGATCATGAATGAGAGTCGTCCGGGTGTCCTCTAACGGATCATGAACGCGTACTGATGCACAATAATCACCAACGCACCAAACTGCAACAAACAATTCAGGACGTCCATTGCCGGTCCAAAATCCCTTCCCGGATCTTCAACAATTTTATCGAGCAACAGCACGAATTGTGCCAAGATGCCGTCGGTGAGGATGCCTTTTCGCAAGACCTTGTGTCGCGTTAGTGATCTCAAGAGAGCAAGCACTCTAGAGCCATCCCGGTGCTTTCGTATAGACATAATGCCACTGAGACATCCCTTCGCATCGTTGAATTGAGCTTCTGAAGGTTCGATGAGAGATGGCGCAGGACCCCCCGGATGCACCTCAGTATCACAATCTGAAACGAAAGGTTGTGTATGACACGAGGTACGTGTCAAGGATAGAACACTCACAAGCTTCGTAATAAGCAACGATAGTGACAAGGCCAACCAGCGAATTACAATCGCAATTGGGGATGAGGTTGATAAATTGGGTTTGCCGGTCAAGCGCGTTCCTGACGCATTGCCGTCCCTCCTCTGAAGATGGAAGGGGGTTAATTATCAAATGGGTCGAGAGGCTCAAGAAATCTCACTGGATCGCAGCATGAACAACAGTCGGTCGAGGTATATTGGCGCAACCTCTTGTCCACTACACAAGTACGTCACTAGCTCTTGTGCTGCGGTATCGTCAAACAGTCCTGTCTCCCAAATTTGGCTGTCCAGTTCCATATCGTCGATTCCAGAGTGTATGATAGGTATGCCGAAGTCTTCTCCCAACGTTGTTTGTTGGGGCTTATACTTGTTTGCAAACAGAATGGAAGCATGGACCCTTTGGCCGGGTATGATGCGGCGGGGTTGGGACCAATGCAAGCTACCAAGCGCGAGATCAGCGACACGAATCGGCAGGACGTTCCAAGTCTCACCGTCGAGCATCATTACCAACACCACTAAAGGATACTTGATGCTTGATGGGCATATACTCAATGACTTTCCACACACTGGTCATCGAATCACTGATACCAAAATCGAGATCATCTGGAACCCAAACTATATCTGTAGGCTGCAATACAAGACCTTCTGCGGCCGCTTCTCGACGCATCCACAGCAACGAGACGTTCCCTGCCTGACGAGACTTGCCGGATCTGGTCTTACCACCTCTGTACAAAGTATATGAGTATCATAAAAACGGTTTTGGGAGGCGGACCCACACGTCTGAGTGACTGCCAGCGAACCAGACTTCTTTGATCTCGGTAGTCTTGACCCTTTTGCCTCCGGAGAAACTAGTTCTACTCTCGCTCACAACAGGCACGCGCTGTTCATTTGCAGGAGTTGCGGGAAGCTCGATGTCAGAGGTAACATTGGGCTTCACATCGTCCGTTCGAGCGTTCATTTCTTGGAAATATTCTGGCATGAATTTGACCCGACACTCGTCGAGAGCAAGCGCATGCCGGAAATGGCAAGCATGTGCCGTGGACGAAGAAGTTGAAAGGAAGACGTTTCCTCTTATAAGACCAACAGAAGAGACAGTGTCCCTGACAGAGATTACCTATGTGCATTGTCCAGATAAAAAAGATGTCAAACCTACCATACTCCGACGAAGTGCACTCCCATGTCCTTCCAGGAAAACGTATTCTTAAATCCTCTAGCATCTTGCCTCGTCTGCGGCTTTCGAGAATGGATTGCTTCGTAATGATCGTAAGCCCTGTCAAGCGGTTCGTGGAGCTCGCGCAAGCCATGCAATAGTCACCTACGTTCCAATCTGCTTCTCCGTTGGCGTCATTATCAAGCCAACCTAATACACGAGTTTGGATCATTACATCACGATCGCTGGGTAATCCAGGTTCACCTCGTGTATCATTCTTGCAAGCACCCGCACTTGATATGCACCTCGAGAGAAACCTGCACTACATTCATCAGTTGCGAGAGTTATGACGAGGAACCGAACTCACCAAAAAGGTATATCCGATCTCCTTCCTGATATTTTCGTGCTAGCCAGCCATATGCATCCTTGACAATTTCCTCCACATTCCTGCCATCAAGTATTTCATAACATCAAAAAAACAACTAATTATCCTGAGTACGAACCATGCAATTGCCATGTCGAATGTGTCGGAGATTGCTCTCCCTATACGATCGAAAACATTTAACAACTTTGGACTCGTGCCAATTCCACTAGAATAATATACGTATTGCTTGGGTGAGATCGTTTCTTTATCGATCTTGTCGAACAGCTTCACTACATTGGTGTTCTGACCGTAGTCGTGAGCTGAGAGAAAAATACTAGAGAGAAACGGAACGATTACATTCTGACCAAACTTGTTAGCAGTACCGTCAATGCATACGACGAGGTTCCTCGTATTTTCCTTCTGTTTGGGATTGCACTGAGGACATCTGGATGATGGAGGCGAAGCAAGTAGCTCGATGGTCGACATGGGTACATGCTCGATATCAGGCAAAGTGCTTGGACTGCCCGCGGCCATGAGTAATGTCGAGACAAGGTGAGTGAGCAAAAGACCGGGAAGGGACAGATTTGACTTGAGTATTTCATCATGGCGCGCTCAAATAATAGCGCCAGAGCCCGAGGAATCCCTCGCAGGGTTACAGCAAACACCGCCTTGTGGCCGAGATCCGTGAGGGTGCTAACCAAGTAAGTACATATATCAAAACCGGCGAGGCAAGTATATACGGCGATTCCCGGCGGAATTATTTATTTATGTACTATGTTTTTTCTTAGAAATAATTGCGCCTACAACTGCTTCCGAGTCATTAGCCTTCCTAGCCTCCTATGTAGTACCACCATTTTCTCTTTCACCTGTTCGACCACTGATTGTACTAGGTCTGAGGTCTTCCCCTCCCGCTGGTTGCCGGTACTAAAATTAAATAATTAGACGCCCTAAACAGTCTGAGTCCTGGAGGACGGGCCGTCGGGGTAGCGGCTCGAACTTACCGCCGTTAGTATCATCCCGCCTCCTAATCCATCTTCTGGCTCTAGTAACATCCGGTCCCGATCTCCGGAAACGGACGTCAGACGTGCTTGCATCTCAAAAGAATGGTCGGTGCAGCCACGCACAATACGCCGTTCGACAATCCAGTGACTACAGCAGGAAAGGATGGCTCCGGGAATAGATAATTCACTACTCATCTATATCACCTGCCGTTGAGTAGGAACCCCATTCCCTGTCAACTGTACGCCAACGGGCTTGCACCTGACCTCGACTGACGCCTAGTCCATGGGCTGGACTCAGGCGACGTGACCCCGCTGATGGAGGAAAAATAAGGGCCGCTCGCGAAGGAGTCCCCAGCTAACTTGGTTCTCGCCTTATTGCAGCATCGATGCTTGTTACCACGACGTGAGTCGCAATCTGTCACTGTATCGACTGAGGACGCGGCCCCGATGACAACCTCCACGCTCTCACCTTGCCCGGTATCGATAGCTGGATCACCCGCGGTGCCTTCAAGCGCGATACGAATGCATCCTCCCCGATGTCGACCTCGGTGTTGTCGCCTCCAGAAACGCAACCTGAAACCTTTCCAGGAATGCACACAACTTGGTCCCGTAGTTCAATGTTCCGATGATCTCGAGCAATTTGCCATCGATCGAGTTTAGTTTGGGAAGCGGCCGCCAAGCACTGCAAATGTGTTCGCGATTGGAAATCAGGTGCTTGTCGTTCGGACGCAGCTTAGGGACGGCAAGTGTGAGCATACTGCGACGATCGGTCCAACGGCTTTTAGACACGATGCATACTGTGCATCATTTCTACTTGTCGATATCCTTCAAAGCATACCTCACTCTCGACTCTTGTCTTCAAGTTCCTAAGCATGCTCGTGCTAAAACACACCCCACTTCGTCTCTGCTGAACACGGCGTGGAAACGAACCTGCCAACAAATACTCATACCGCTGATGTTAGTATGGGGTCACGGTTCACACCCGTAGACCTTTATCGCAACGTTCTTACATGCATACGCAGCGTTCCCTTCACCCCTCTTCAACGCCCTTTGCGTGACCGAAGGAAGATGAAATGCCAACTTTTATTATGCCGTCAGCTTGGTGATGGGTGGGCTAGGTATTGTGGATGGGCCTGTTTCGCCAGCTTGACGATTGCCTTTGGTGATATCAAAAGACAAATGGGCGGTCATGCTGGAAGGAATGCTTCTTGATAACCCTTTATGCGTTTCACGACAGATTGCAGGGCTCGATTATGGCGTACGAGCACACCCGTAGGAGCAAACACCGCTCAGTGCTCAGGTATGTAATTATTTGATATCCGAGTCCGCGCCACAGTCGAGTGACTACAGCAGGAACATGGTCCGTGAATAGATACCACACCACTCAATTGTATTATATCGCGTGGTGTCAAACAACTCGTTGCGTTAGACACTGTCTCCAGCACCCTGGGTGTGCGTGGTTTCGACACCATGAGGACTATTGCCGCTATGTTCGCCAGAAGGACCGGCACCGTCGTCGCCACCTGGAGTACTCGCTACTTCAAGGAGTTCCGGATGAGTCTGGCCTTCATGCTCGCCATCGGCGCCTTCTGTATTAAATACCTTTTTCCCGCCAAAAATCTGACCGATCGGCGGGACATGGGGACGCCGAGGGCTTGGTATCAAGTCTCCGACGAAACTAGACGACCGATAACATCAGCCATCAACATTCCCAGAAAGAAAGGAAAAGCCGCAATGCAATACGTACATTGCTGCTCGGAGAGACAGCAGACTGATCGGCGCAAGTACGACTGTAGCAAGGATGACTAGTGCCGAGATGCCGAGTCCGACTGGGAGGATGGTTGTGGCCACTGCTGCCTGTTCACGGAGCAGGGTCATGAAGCGGTCTCAATGACAAATGTGAGGCAACACTAACCGCCACCGTATGGTTACGTAGCAGTGCCCCGAGACGGTCCCAATGCCGAATGTGGGGCAACACTGCATCCCCGATCGAAAAAAGACCTTCTTCTGACAGTTCTCCATCGACAGCTTTAATCATCTTGTCGAGCATGTCGGTGACGTCGGCTGAGAGAACATGTGTTGTCAGTATCCGATCCCCGATCGAAGATAAAAGTTAGTTCACATCGGTTTGGGGTCCAGACGCGCCACGGCGAAGTGTTTCCTTTGTGGACAAGGACTTCGGATAGATATAATTGTTTCAAACTGCCGTATTGTACAGTCTCGCGTGTTTGCTCCCGCAGTATCTCTGAAACAATACAGTGTTACATTAGTTTCAATGTCTCCATAGAAGAGGGAGGGTAACACTTGCTATTCCGCGCCAAAATGCGCAGCGCGCATGCAGGTCCTAGCATCCGCGAAGGTGGCCGAGGATCTGTACACTCTGAGGCGACTGTGGCTGGTGGCGTTTGATCTTCGTTGAAAGAAGCTCCACTCGTGGGGATCAGTAGATATTCCTCCGGAAGGAGCATCTCAATGATCTCGTGTATTCGAGGGGAAATGGCCGCCACGCCGTGATCTGAAGTGACTGGATATCAGCAAAAGTTGTCAGAATGACAATGACGCATACCTGTCTGTGCTAACGCAGAGAGAATCGTCACACCTGCTTTTTGAACCTTCCATTGCGGGTTCCGTAGATTTTCCAAACTCTTTTTGACAAGCTCGCCAGTCCACGGATGGTCCTCGTCTGGAGGATGCCTCAGCCATAATGAACCAACACTATCGTTCTCAAGGCATACCAAAGGCCTGGAAGATGTCCAAGCAGATCAGGCTCGTCCGAATCTCCTTCGACTTTCCATTTCCTAGCTTCGTACATAGAACCCCGGTGATGTTGAAATCCCTGATCTTTACTCGCAAATCACCTGACTCAGATGCATCAGTATGCGGAGCTAGATATAAAATACGACCGAGGTAATCTTACTGTCTTGCATAAAGTCTCCGAAAATCTGGAACCCTTCAACTGAGCCCACGGCATCGTCGAAAAAGTCCTGTTGTAGCATGCAAACAATGTTTTTCGGAAGGCGGTCGTTATCCTTAATGATCTTCTTCATGTCATCTAGTGTGATCTTAAGCAACGCGAGTCGCAGCGTACATGGTTCACTCACCGTGTTTCATACAATCGGCCAACGCATATGCAGCAAGCAGTGCGCGGTCCTTACGCCGCAGCTGATCGACAAAGGCGCAGACCACATTGATCTCGAGGAGATACGTGCGGATAATCTTGACTGACGAACGATGAGTTCGTGTCTTTCGTTCGTCAAAACCACACTCACTCTCGCATAGTTTCAGAAGGGTCATCGTCGCAGCGGTACGCCGCGGAGCGTTCGCGTCTACGGCTGCATTTTTCAGTTCTCTAATGAGCTTTTTCTGTGAGTTACTGAGTTCCTTGGAGTCTGATGCGAAGGTCAAATCTTGTTGGAAACGACCCGATCATGATCAATGCCACTCACCAAGCCCGAAAAGCTGACATAATATTTGTTGTCTAGAATTTTCTCCATGATCTTGTCCATCAGTTGAATCTTGTCTTTCGGGATTCAAGCGGACCAAGGCATTGGCGAAATTGGTTTGAGCGTGTGCATCGCGAATATCCAGTTTGCCTAATAGCGTAGGGATCAGTAAAGAGCACAAGCCCAAAAACGTGCTGGCTACCTCGATCATCCTGATCCTGTAGGGCAAGCAATATTTCGACGGCGAGAAGACCAATCAGTCGGTCATTTCCTTTAGCCAACTTTCTTATCCTAGATTTTACTATCAGGCACACATTTCCCGCTGTTGCCGCTCGTTACCGCCAATAAAGCAGTGAAGTTGGAGTAATCACCTTCCTGAATCCCGATTTGCGCCAGGGTCAACACCATGCGCAGTGCGGCAGTCAAAAGGTGCGGGTCTAAAAGGGATAATAAATATTCATGTCATCCCAACCCTAAGAGTGATCCCTACTGTTAACATCCAATATCCGGGACAGTCTGGCCGTGTTGGATTTGGGTGAATTCGCTTCGAGGCTCTCAATGAGAGTCATCCGGGTGTCCTCTAATAGATCATGAGCGTGTAGCTGATGCACAATGATCACCAACGCACCAAACTGCAACAAACTGTTCAGGACATCCATTACAGGACCAAAGTCCCATCTCCGATCATCAACAATGTGATCGAGTAACCCCACGAATTTTTGCAGGACCTCTTGGGTGAGGATGCACTCTCGCAAAACCTGGTGTCTCATCAGGGATCTCAGGAGAGTAAGCACTCTGGGAACGTCTCGATGCCTTCGTTCGGACAGAATGTTACTGAGACATTTCTTCCCAGCGTTAAATTGAGCCTCCGAAGGTTTAATGAGAGATGGCGCAGAAGTCTTCGGCTGAGTATCACGAACTGAAACGAGTGGTTCTACATGACACGATGTATGCGTCAGAGATAGGACACTCACAAGCTTCATAATAGGTGACGATAGTAACGAGGCCAACGAGTGATGCACAATCACATTTGCGGATGAGGTCAACAAATTGGGGTCGCCGGTCAAGCGCGTGCCGGACACATTGCCTTCCCTCCTCTGAAGATGAATGGGACTTAATCATAAACCGGGTTGAAAAGCTCAAAAGCCTCACTGGATCGCAGCATGAACAATAATCTGTCCAGATATATCGTTGTAACACCTTGCTGGCTCCCCAAGTAGCTCACCAGCTCTTGTGCTGCAGTGTTGTCAAACAGTCCTGTCTCCCAAATTTTGCTGTCCAGTTCTTTATCTTCGATTCTAGCATGTACGAAGGGTACGTCGAAACCATCTCCTAGCGTTGCTTGCGGCTTATATGAATTTGCAAACAGAACGGAAGCATGGACCTTTTGGCCAGGTATGATGCGACGGGGTTGCAACCGATGCCAACTATAAAGCCTGAGATCAGCGACATGAGCCAGCAAGCGAGCACACGTCTCACCGTATGGCATCGTCATCACCGCCACTAAAGGATACTTGATGCTTGATGGGTATATACTCAATAAATCGCCATCCAAGGGCTATCGATCTACGGATGCCAGAATCAAGATCATCTGGAACCCAAACTATATCCGTCGGCAGTAACACGAGACCTTCTTCAGTCGCTTCACGCCGCATCCATAGCAGCGAGACGTTTCCTGCCTGACGAGACTTTCCAGATCTGTTCATCCCACCTCTGTACAAAATTTTAGTATCATAGGTGGAATTTTCGAATGTCTACCCACACGTCTGCGTGACTACCCGCGAACCACACTTCCTTGCAATTGGCAGTCTTGTTTCCGTTTCCTGCGGCGCAACCGGTGTCACTTTCGTTCACGGTAGACACGGGCCGTTCGTTCGCTGGAGTTGCAGAATGCGCAACAATGTACCTGGACTTCACATCGTCTGTTCGAGAGTTCATTTCTTGAAAATACTCGGGCATGAATTTGACCCGACGCTCGTCGAGAGCAAGCGCATGTCGGAAATGGCAAGCATGTGCCGCGGACGAAGAGGTCGAAAGAAAGAGGTTTTCTCTTGTAAGCCCTACGGAAGACACAGTGTCCCTGACGGAGATTAGCTTTCAGCATTGTCCGATTGAAATTAAAGACACCAAAATTACCATACTCCGACGAAATGTACTCCCGTGTCCTCCCAGGAAAATGTATTCTTGAATTCTCTAGCAATTTGCCTTGTCTGCGGTTTTCCCAAACGAATTGCTTTATAATGCTCGTAGGCCCTGTCGAGCGATTCGTGAAGCTCGCGCGAGCCATGCAATAATTACTTACGTCCCAATCTGTTTCTCCGTTGGCGTCGTTATCAGGCCGACCTAACAAACGTGTTCAGCTCCACATCACGATCAGCTGCTAATTCGGGTCCACCTCGTGTATCATTCCTGCAAGCACCCGCACTTGATATGCACCTCGAGAGAAACCTGTGCGACCACAATCATCAGGTCTGAAAGTTACGACGAACAACCAACTCACCAAATAGGTATATCCGATCCCCTTCCTTATACGTTCGCGCTAGCCAGCCATATGCATCCTTGACGATTTCGTCCACATTCCTGCCATCAAGTATTTCATAACATCAAAAAAGAACCGAGTATCGCGAGTACGAACCACGCCATTGCCATGTCGAACGTGTCGGAGACTGCCCTCCCCATACGACCGAAGACATTGAACGGCTTTGGACCCGTGCCAATACCACTGGAATAATATACATGTTGCCTGGGAGTGCCAGTCGTCGCCTTGTCGATCTTGGCGAACAGCTTCACTACGTTGGTATTCTGACCGTAGCGTGAGCTGAGAGAAAGATACTAGGGATACCGAACAATTACTTTCTGACCAAATTTGTTGGCTGTACCGTCAATGCATACGACGAGGTTCCTCGCATCGTCCTTCTGTCTGGCATTGCAGTGAGGACATTTGAATGGTAGTGACTTGGTCGTCGACACAGGTGCATGCCCGACATCTGGCAAAGCGCTGGGACTCTCCGTGGCCATGAGGTAAGTTGAGAACGAGGACCCGGAGCGAACGAATTCAAATTAAACACAACTTCATGCGCGCTCAAAAACATAGCGCCAGAGCGGAAGGAATCAATTATTCAGGGCTGGATATTCCCAGGCAAACACCGCCTCGAGTATATGAAAATGTGGCGTGGCTGATTATTCTCAGGGTCACGTGAATATCTATTTAATTCGCAACGGACCTGTTTTATTGCATTATCCACTCAGACCGTACTACTAGACTGTTAGCTCTTCGTAGATAAATAGCCACGGAAAGCATTTAGCACGACAAGACCAGGTGCATTTATAACTCTGGTTAGGTGTACGGAACAACTGGAGACGTGGCCTCCCCCTCCCGCAGGTCGTTGAACCACTGATTGTAGTTGAGGCCTCCCTCCTTCCGCTGACGAGCGGAGAGGTCCAACCTTCCTCGTACAGTCCAAGATACTCAGGCTCGCACCTCATACACATGCACAGTCCGGCCGTATGATATACTATGCCATTCGACAGTCACATGACTACGACAGGAACTCAGGATGGCCGACTCCAACATGAATAGATACATCACTAATCAACTGTAGCGCATGAAGGTCGGCGAGAACTCCACTATCCTGAATCGTTGCGTTGGCCATCACTAGCATCCTGTGGGTGCGTGGTTTCGACACCCAGAGGACTGTTGCCGCCATGTTCACCTGAAGGACCGGCGGCATCATCGTGACTAGTTGAAGTACCCCCACCTGCATGGAGTTCCGGATGCGTCTCGCCTTGATGTCCGCCCTCGATGCCATGCATAGTACCAAGTACTATTTGCCCACCAAGACGCAGACCGTTCAAGATACGGGCATTCTGATGGCTTGACAATACCTTTTTGAAGAAACTAGACGACCATCGACTTCAGTATCCGACAAAAAAAAGGTCGCACTCCGATACGTACTCGACTACCCGGACAGACAAGAAGATCGGCGCAAACACGACCACGGCGAGGATCGCCAGTGCCGAGACTCCGAGCAGGGCTGGGAGGATGGTTATGACCGCCACCGTGCGGTCACGGAGCAGCGTCATGAGGCGGTCCCAATGGTGAATGTGGGGTAACACTGCATCCCCAATCGACATGAGACCTTCTTCAGATAGTTCTTCATCGATGGCCTTGATCATCTTGTCGAGCATGTCTATGACGTCGGCTGAGAGGAGATAAGTCACATATTTACTTCAGTACCCGGCCCCTGATACGAAGAAAACGTTAGCTCACTCCGGTTTGGAGTCCAGACACGCCACGGTGAGGTGTCTGCCTCATCGACAAGTGTTCCGGATAGATACAAATGTTTCAAACTGCCATATTGCATAGTCTCGCGTGTCAGGTCCCGTAATGTCTCTGAAATAACACATCATCACTTCAACTTCAACGTCTCCACAAGAGGAAGGTAACGCTTACTATTTTGTGCCAGAATACGCAACGCGCATGCGGGTCCCAACATCCATGAAGGTGGCCGGGACGGCGCATCGGGCGAGGTGGGTGACCGGGGTTCTGAAGACTCCGTGTTTGTCGCAGCTGTTTGCGTTTGACCTTCGCTCGGGGAAACAACGCTCGCTTGGGTTGCGGTAGGCTGGATCGGCAAATAACCCTCCGGAAGCAACATCTCAATGATCTCGTATATCCGAGGGCCAATGGCCGCCACGCCGTGCTCTAAAGTTACTGAATGTCAGAGAAAGCTGTCAAAATGGCGATGATATATACCCGTCTGAGCCAATGCAGAGAGAATTGTCACACCCGCTTTCTGGGCCTTCCATTGCGAGTTCTCTAAATGCCGCAAACTCTTTTCGACAAGCTCGTGAGTCCAGGGACCGTCCACGTCTGGATTATGATGCCTTAGCTACACTGAGCCAATACAGACATTCCCAAGGCATACCAAAAGATCGGAAAATGTCCAAACAAATCAGGCTCGTCCGAATCTCCTTCGGCTTGCCCTTTCCTAGCTTCGTGTTCAAAACCTCGGTGATGTTGAAAACCTTGATCTTTTCCCGCAAATCGGCTGACTCAGATGAATCAGTATGCGGAGGTAGGTATCAAGAAACTGGGGTAACCCATTACCGTCTTGCATAAAGTCTCCGAAAATCTGGAACCCTTCTACTTGGCCCACGGCATCGTCAAAGTAGTCCAATCGTAGCATACCAACGATATATTTCGGAAGGAGGTCGTTATTCTTGATGATCCTCTTCATGTCGCCTAGTGTGATTCTGAGTAACGCGAGTCCTAACGTACAATGTTGGTTCACTCACCGTGTTTCATACAATTGGCCAACGCATATGCAGCAAGCAGCGCGCTGTCCTTGCGTTGCAGCTGATTGACAAAGGCGTCGATCAAATGGATCTCGAGGAGATAAGTGCGGATGGTCTCAGCTGACGAACGATGAGTTCGTGTCTTTCATTCTTCAAAACCAAACTCACTCTCGCATAGCTTCAAAAAGGTCATTGTCGCAGCGGTACGTTCCCGAGCATTTCCGTTCACAGTTGCTTTTTTCAGCTCTGCGATGAGCTTTTTCTGTTGGACACTGAGTTCCGTGGCATCTGATACGAGGCGTGTCACAGTCGGATATCGTTAGAAAACGCCCCAATGGACATCACTTACCGAGCCCGAAAAGATGACGCAATATATGTTGTCCAGGGTCTGGAGCGTGACCTTGTCCCTCAGCTGGATCGTGTCTCTCGGGGCTCAAGCGGACCAAGGCACCGGCGAGATTAGCTCGAACGTGTGTATCGCGAATATCTAGTTGGTCTAAAGCAATGGACATCAGAGAGGAGTACAAGTCCAAGAACGTCATGCGTACCTCGATCGCTCGGATTGTATAGGGCAAGCAGTATTTCGACAGCGAGAAGGCCGACTAGCCGCTCATCTTTTCTCGCCAACTCCCTTATCC
>JBBPLY010000182.1:0-24012 GCA_038090035.1 Xerocomus nothofagi | reverse complement strand
AAGCGAAGGACAGAGTGGGACAGGATACCTCACCTTAGTGGCGCCACTTTTCACCCAGTCGTCAGGAATATTTTTCTCATTAACCTTCGTTTGGATGAGATAGATTTCCTGTCTCTGTATTTAATAAATTTTAACATTATAGTCATCAATACTTGCCTTGTTCCCCGTCCCGCTGTGCCACCAAGACAAAGAACATCTAGAAAAAAAATGTGAGGACTGATCCGCCACGGGATCCTGAACTTACCCAAGTTTCTTCTCAAACTTCTTCAACTGCCCATCAAGCTCCTTCTCCAAGTTCGTGATTTCTTCCATCACATCATCATAAACGTCATCCTTTCCGTCCACGGGAAGTAACTCGTCCGTTTCTGGACCAAATCAGAATTCTATATCTCAGGAAGTAATGTTGTCTACCTTTGTCGACGGTGAACCGTGACGTTACATTCTTCAAGTGAGGTGTAAGATCTGGCGCGGATCTCAACAAACCCAGTATTGTCTTGGACGCGAAAGACTCGGAGTTGTCTGCTAGCCTTGCAAGACCTTCATTAAGCTTCCTAAATGCCTGTGGGGCGTCACGTAAATTCAGCGGATGTACCTGTTCACGTACAGAAAGCACTTTGTTAAAGTCCTTCACTTTGCAGTTTTTCGCATGTATACGGGAGACAATACGTTCAAGATCAGGAAGGCCTTTCACCAGTTTAGTAAATTCCTCCTCGAATGTCTCGTGGTTAATCAGTTCCTGGACAGCGTCAAGCCTGCCAAAAGACGGACATTAAGGATGTAAAACCTAACGAAACTGTGTAATCACCGATCATTGATATCTTTCACATCACGCAAAGGAACACAAAGCCATATTCTAAAGAGTCTCTTCCCTGGCGGACGGGTGTTACATCGAAGTACGAGCAATCTGAAAGCAGGGATGGACATACCGAACGGGGTGATACACCTACTTAGCAGTTGATGTAGTGACCCCTCATCTGTGCCTTCATTGTTTTGTAATACCTGCTCAAACCCGTGAGCTACTGCTAAGTGAAACTAAATTCATTCCTTCACCTCGATATGGCTAAGAGTCTGACCATCCAAAACCATATTCCGTCCCCTTTTCATGGGGTCGTAAATATTGAAGTTCTTCATAGTGAACAGATCTTTGTCGATATTGAGTTGGCGGAGATACCACGCCATCGCTCCAAGTGCCTCCACGGCGGGCCGACAACCAGCCATGTCTCGGATGCTAGCTGGTACAGCCTCGGTGAGTAGGCCGTCCTCGTCCATGGATACGTCCTCTTCCCCGGAGAACATCTTGTTCAACTCTACGAAGGTCTGCTCATACGTAAAGCCTTCAACATCACGAAGACTTGTCCAAAGGCATGACGATGGCAATATAGCTTTCAGAAGTCGTACTGTTGCCACGGACAAGTCGCCCTTGGGTGTCCATTCCAGTCAGTGACACTTCAATAGTAGACACGGAAGGAGGCAGACGCTACCTTGGTAAAAATCACTTCCTTTGGCCGCAGCTGCCTAAACATAGTCTCCAATTTTGTGAAGCAAACATCATCATCGAAAGAACTCAAGTTGAACTGTGACGTCGCACTGTCCAACACACAGATACCGAAGCTACACCCTTTCTTTGTATCAGAGTCCTCGCGAATTGAGATGCAATGGCCGGCTTGTTCATCCGTAAGGAGCTCCTCGTCGACAAGGGTTCCGTTTGTATAGACTTTGTTGAGCTCTCTATGAGTAGGTTAACATCAATCCGGAGTTGGCGTCGGATAACAACACACCTGCGGACAATTTTCTCCCTGCCTTTATCCTCAGCAGATTTACCTTTCGATTTAGCCACACGCATTTCCGCGCCAAGAGCAGTCTCTGACTGATCAACCCGACCAACCTTGTAGCCTGCTCGTAGGTCAGCCGACTGGTCTACTGGAGATGATTGCCTTCACCTTTTGCAAGGAATTTTCTACGTCATCGGTGAGTTCTCGGTGATTATATGCGCCACTAAAGCAACACTCACGCGGCCCAAAAATTGAAGGACATCTCAGGAACGCCAACCTACAAGAGGCCCTTGTGAATACTACGTGAAAATCTCCCAAAATTCTGCACACCATTGACATCTTCACTCGGTGGGTGAGCTTTAAATCAAACTCCCTGTGACCGACGCGCGCATCTTCTTCATACAACTGCAGACATGGATGTCAACTCAAATAAAGCACTTATGCAACGTATACAAACCTCTAAAAATTTCCTGGACATCGATAGGTACGGTTCAGCGATCCAAGGGAAATGAAAGAAATCACTCTACCCTTTCTGAAAGAACAAGATCTTGGAGAATGGTTCAGTTGTCCTGAAAGATGGGGAAAACAAAGATGGAGTACCGTATCAAAATGATTTTGCTTGATCTGATAGACACGCATTAATGCTCGTGCGGGAAGAAGTATTCTAATATCATACCTCCCAAAACTAGGAGAGGTATGGTTAGATATCTATAATACATACTCTCGAAAGTGTCCTACCTGCTTTTCAAATGGCGTGAAGTCAAGCCATGATTTTTTTGGTATGTACAGAGTGCGGGGATCGTACCCGGGTTCACTTGGGCGCACACCGTCCTTCTACAGACAATGTTAAGTCGAAAAGGCGCTGAGGGGGAGGACTTACATCTCTGACGTCTACTAAGAAGTTGAATGGATCATCTGCAGCTTTCTTCTCGGTCTTCTTTTCCTGAGTACGTTGCTCCGCTGCAGTCAAGAAAAGGGAGGTCACGTTGGCAGCACTGGAATCCTCTCCAGGGACTTTTTTGGAGGGAAGCCTAGCAGCCGATCTTTTTATCTTGGGTTCGTCTTCATTCCCATCCTCATGGTGGAAGGAACGTTCGGATGACCGCTGAGAAACACTTGTTCGGGACGAAACACGAGATGAAGAACGGCCACGGGGTTCCTCGTCAGAATCATCAGGGACGATGAAATCGTCGTCATCGACAGAGCTGGAGCGGGATGGACGTGCTGATAGATAAAAATAAACATGATACAGATAACGGAGTACATGGACAAGCACATACAACGTTTTACCGGGGACTTTCTGAATCTCGACAAGCGTGATCCAAATGAAGGGACATCACCTTGCTCTTCGTCAGAGGACAGCACTGCCATGCGCGGCTTTTTGGTCCGACCTAGGAAATATGCATCCTGTCAGGTGTGCACTTGACAGGACGACATGACATTAACCTCGGGAGGGGGATGACTTGTCACGATAATCAGGAGAAGAGGTGCGGTACACAGGAGGTTTGCCGAGGGTGGTCATATTCTCGTCGTCGTCGTCGGAATCTGCGATGAAAATCTTACGTTTGTGGCGCGTCTGAGAAGTGGAAGTGAAACTGGAGCAGTGAATGGGCAAAACTTGGCGAGCTTACTGTAACCGACTTGGCCTTGGTTGAGGATTTATCTCCTTGTTCGTCCGAGAGCGCGTCCACATTGATGGGCTGACTCGTTGGAGGGGTGTCCTTGACGCTGTTCTCGAGGTCGGATGAAACAGAATCACCCGCCAACTCGGGGCGCGCATGCCTCGATGACATCGACTTGGATGCTGGGGTGGACGAACCGGTCGGCTTTGCAGGTTCAACACCAGGCTTTCCAAAGAAGTTCATGAGACTCTTTTGCTTCATGTTCTCTGTTTTTCTGGTGCTTTCGGTTGACCGATCGGTGGGCGCTAAACACGCTCGACGCGAGACGTGATGACGGGGTCGCGTCGTTGTGGCTTATTGTGGCATGTTTGTTTGTGCAAGCCAAATTGATGAAGAACAACGTTATCTTTACGAACTTTTGATGTAAAATATCGATGTTTTTCGCATGACATAAAATAGGCGATTTCATTGAGGTCATATTTGTTATTTGTCCAGAGCTACTCGCTCTTTCTCCCCCCCCCCACCTTCGTTTGCTTCACTCTCCTTTATGTTCGCGCTCCTTTCCCTCCCCCTCCTCGCGTCGGTGCTGCCTACCGCACTTGCCGCTCAGGGCACGACTTGGTATTCTCCTTGTTATCATCATCGTCGGTAGTAGATTGATAATCGCCGTCAGTAACATCACCAGTCATTGCTCGTCAGACTACCCCTGCTGCAGTAAGCCTCATGTCTGATGTCGTCTTTTGTCTATGCTTCTCACATCAAACCAGGCGAATATGGCTTCTGCGGGAATGGCTACGTCGGTCCTCCGGCTTCTCTTCAAGTTGCCGTGCTAATCTACAGTAGTACTGTCTGGGAGGGTGCGACCCCCTCGGTTCTTACTCCCTTGGTTCCTGCTCCCCCAGTCCCGTATGCCAGAGTGCCAACGTAGGAAATTACATTTAACACGACAGGCTTGGTATTCACCTCCCCTGCCCAGTTTACGCTCTCCGACACTTCCCGCATCCTTACTAATTATACTTACTTTAATGGTAATGCAAGCGAATATGGTGCGTTCAACTTGAATATAAAAAAATAAACCCATCCTACCTCCATGCAGACTGGGTACTCGAGCAAGGTTCCGTCCTCAACACGACCTCGGACGGGGAGGCTGCCATTGCTCTCACCCTTACAGAGCGAGGCGGTGGTAGTTTACTGTCGTCCACCCGCTATGTCCATTATGGCCAAATCACTGCTCGATGTATGTTCCCTCTGTCTTTTCTCCATCTCATCTGACTCCCATTTCACAGTGAAGACAGGCCGTTGGGCTGGTGTTGTTACCGCATTCATCACTATGAGCAGTATCAAAGACGAAATAGATTGGGAGTTCCCGGGCAACCAAACCACCCAAGGTCAAACTAACTACTTCTGGCAAGGCGTCATCCGTAAGCTTTGCCAACATCCCTTCCTTTCTGTTGACAAACGAACCTTGTAGCTTCCGTTACCAACGGTGTCACCGAAACCGGCATCGCAGATACATACGCCAACTGGCATGATTACACCGTGTGTCTCACTTGAAATGCCATTCATGTTTGTGTCTTAACTTTGACCACTAGATCGACTGGCAACCTGACTCCCTGACTTTCCTGGTGGACGGCAACGTTACGCGGACCATACTAGCTGCTGACTGTGTTAACAACGCTACTGGTGTCACCGAGTTCCCCAACACTCCAAGCCGTATCCAGCTCAGGTAGAGCTTCCTACGATTATATTGGCGTCGGTTGGAGCTCACGAATGATTGTATAGCCTTTGGCCGGCCGGCATTTCATCAGAGCCCCAGGGCACTATTGCCTGGGGCGGAGGTCCGATTAACTGGATAGACCCCGATTATACTTCAGCTGGTACGTCGCACCGTCTGCGTCTCCTCACAAGGCTCACGATTAGCTAGGCCACTTCTATGCACTCTACCAGTCCGTTTCTGTGCAATGCAACGACACCACGGCCCCCGGGGCTGGAATTACCTCATACGTCTATGGTCCTAACTCGACGTTGGACACTCCGACTATCGCTTTCTCCAACGCCTCTACCATGATCAATGGCGCGAGCTCGCTCTCTGGGGTAAATGGCGTGCATGGCGTCCTCGTAGCTAGTGTTCTCGCTGCCACAGTTCTCGCTCACCTTTTCTAATGTACTAACGTCTTGGATGAATCGCTCAATTGCACTAGTCACTTTGGCGAGACAATCTAGTCGCTTTCGTTGCTTTCTTCCTATTTATTTAGTCCTGCAGACGCATATGGGAAAAAAATTCTCTCTGGTGACCCAGCGGTGCGGTTCTCTGTATCTTTTTTTTTTGTGACAGATTACGTAGGTGCATTATCCATTTCTTGCACAAGGTTTTTCTTGTTTTCTTTTGGCTGCCAGCGCATCAATTCTTGTTGACGCTAGCCAGTGTGTGCGCTAGTAACTTCTCTTAGCTTCAGAATGATTGCAATATGAAATAATGAACCAATTTCCTTCAGACAGCGAAATTGAGATCCGAGACATACCACTTCTATTACTGGTGATCGATTTACCTCCTTTGCAAGCAAATAATATATTACCAGACATACCGTTGGCATTCCTTTAGGCCAGCGCCATCACGAGGGTCGCGGTCAGGAATGTGGATAACTTAGCTTCACGAAACATGTGTCCAGAACCATACAAGCATACATACAATTAAAGGGCCCAAACATTTATACAAGTGCACAGTCCCGAGTTATACAAAGAATATACATGATCCCATATTATCACACCCAGAAGGCAACGTAGTAGGCGGAATCCGGCTTGAAGTTATCGCGTGATGAACGAGGTGTATGCGAGGTTTTGCGGCAAGCATGAAAGCATCTTGATGAACGTGCAGAATTTCGATGGCATTGTTCCATACCTCTAAGCATACGAGATATAGGTGTTGGCACGGCTGAGGGACGAGTGTGATGCACGCAAAGGCCTGAGCGGACGACCATCATGGCTCCAGCTAATATCGTGTCGAGAAAAGAATTGTTGAGGTCAGCGCGAATTACTTACGTCGAACTCGTCGCAGAACTAGACCTAGAAATAGCATCCGTTACATAGTGCCTCGTGTGCGCTGGGAGAGGTTGTGGAGCCGGGGGGGCGTCGCAAGGTAGTCCGCTTGGGATTGCTGCATTATAACGAGAGTTGTATATCTGGCCTCCCATGGAGAAGCGTGAGTCAATGTTGAAGGGAGCAGCGAATGGATTGAGACCGATATCAGAGGTTTTTCCGTGTCCCAAAAGTGACGGAGAAAGGAACTGAGAAGGCCTTGTGTACGCCGGCCCGCCTACGTCGCAAACATAGTGGACCTCGATAGGGTGTCCAGCATATGACTGGAATTGTAGCGCCTCTTTCGCTTCTTGAGCACTCGAAACGTTCACATATTCAACCAGAGCTGTAACAACCGTGTCTGAGGGACCGACAGGCGACGATCTGAGAATTTTGATGTCTTTGATCGGCCCAAACGGATAAAAGAGTGGGTGCAAGTCCGAGACCTGCGTGAACAATATGGTAGATAGGTTGGACACCAGCAGTTTCGAGGTCGGTATGTGGGTAAGTTCCCAGTGATTGTTTATCTGGTCCTCTGAGCCGCCAGGGGTGGAATAGAGCCCATCCGGTTCAGAAATAGAAGGTGTGGAGATGGCGAGCATCATCGTACGATCCGCTCCATCCAAGAAACCTATTATAGGAACCGGTCAGGCAACGCTAAATCAAACCGGGCCACAGGACCTTGAGAACGTTGAACTACTGCCCACGAGACATCAAGGATATGTCCCCTGAGGAGAATATTAAGGCGGGATTAAGCGACGAAAAACCTGAAAGAGAACTTTATCTGTGTGCGCGACAACGTATCCATCGCTACCTTTGCTTCTTGATGTGTTGACATGACAATAAAGCCACGCCGACGAGAAGCGCTGTCTAGGGTGGCGAGAATGACGGCGTGGGTCACGGTTCCATAGGGTTCAAAGATCTTGGCGAACTCGGGCCTATAAAGGAATGGGGACTTTGGAGCTACTACATTCTCGTGTATAATGGATCTTACTTTGTGAGGTCGAAGGGCAAACCGAGTACATAGAGGTTCCGGCGCAGGCCTCCATTTGAGGGAAGCATCATTGACCCATTATAGCGATCTTGGGCTTGTCGGAGCTGGCCTAGTGGGGAGATGAGCCCATTGAATGGCATCGACCATCACTTCCTCTCACCACATGTTTTGACATTGTCTTTCAGACAGAGGACTGTATTGATACCCTCTCATCCCAGAATACACCGAATCACTGCTACTTACCGCTGTGGATTGTTTGGTCGAAGATATCAGAGTGTGTGTCGCGATTCATATTCTAGGATTTCCGAATGGAAAGAATCAAAATAAAATAAACCGTTGTGTTGAAGGAAAGGGCGTGAAGCAAACCGGAGGACGAAGAAGGGAACAAAAACACGCGGGAACTTGGTCGCGCGGGGCCACCAAATTTATCCTACGCGTTCAGGTCACGTGCTGTTGATTTTTAATAGAGCAGATCCAGAACATAATGTTCGGACCCCTGACCGTCTGGGACGCACCCCCAGATTCCTCTGCCCAGGTAAGACCGTATGTTTTTAACTCGAGATACACGCGAGAAACGTAAGTACAGCATTGACATGTCCAGGAGACTCTTCTTATGTTCTTCACTTTCCTCATCCACACAAATCGCCCTGAGACGTGCTGGGTACGAAACAGTCGAAGAACTTTCGGGCGTTTCAGCAGAAACCTTGTCCAAAGGTAAGAGCGTCCAGGCCCCACATTGCCTTTCTGTGATGGTACCGCTATTAAGAACTCGCGATCGATATCGCGGACTCCCAAGCTTTGATTAATGCAACACAAGCTCCAAAGGCAATACCCTTGAGCCAGTCGGTAGCTTCATTATCCCGCAGCACAAACTTTTTGAAATGCAGCCACGTCGCTGTGAATAAAATCCTTGGAGGCGGGCTACCACGAGGCCACATATTGGAAATATCTGGTCCCCCGGGCAGCTTCAAAGAATCTCTTGCACTAGATTTCGTGCGAACTCTTGTGGGGGCCGATGAATGTGTCATATTCGTTGGTAAGCCATCTTGGATGAGTCTCCCACTCCCGGAACGCTCAGGTGTCGCATGCTAGATATGCAGGGCATGACAAGTCCAAAGGTCGTTTCCGAGTTGCTCGCAGGTAATTTTATGTGTTCGTTTGATGCAAGGACGACTAAGAATATCACCTGCAGATGCGGCCTCACCCTACGGTCAAGAATTGATTCGTTATGCTCGGCTTCACACATTACCGGACCTCCTAATTTTCATGCACAACCTTCTAACGGAGCTCCGTCCAACGGTGTGTATTGCAAATTACCAACCACATTTCAGCGGGCTGACTGATGGAAGACGGGGCTACTTGTCTTGAATTCGATTTCTTTTCCCTTTCAATCGCACCCGGATCTTCCTCCGTCAAGGAAGACAGCGTTGCTGGGTGTCATACGACAAACCCTCCTTCAAGCATGTGTATCCAATAACTTGACTGTAGGTGAACGTGGTCACTCCGTCAAAGCTAAGCACTTACGCGTCCACTAGATCATCGTTACCTCGCAAATGGCAACCAAAATGCTCAGTGCAGACGGATCAGCGGCCACTTTCGACACTGGGACAAAGGCCGTGATGATGCCTCAGCTAGGTTTCCGTCCCGTGTTCCACGCAGGTTGCGAACTAAACTTTCTTAGGACCAGACTACCTGCCTTCTGGACGATCATTTCGTCTCGTGATCGTACCACGCTCAAGAGTGGCAGGGTGATGTGATTCCACTTTAGCTCAAGTCTCGTGCACTCACTCCATTCTAGGGTTGTACGCCTTCTCTCCTCCCCGAGCGGTCAGCACCCAGATGACGCCTTACAAGAGCATTACGCGCTGGTGAGTACAATTACCGTGTAATATGCGGACCAACTGATGCATGGAACCATCCAGGAAGGTTCATAGCGGATATGGAAATGTTCAATTTCTTTTTCAGGATAGCAAAGCTATACGGTCGCGAGGTCCTGGGTAATAGTGTCCTCTGGCGTTACGATCACATCTAGCTTCCAATCGTGGTCCGTCACTGGGACTTGCCCTGCTTCCAGCAATTGCTGCCGGAGAGACAACGCAACTGACGAACTTGCGTGAGCGTGATATTGAGAGAACGTAATAATGAACTACCTAAAAGGGGTCGTGGACGTTTGGCGGTGCTGACATAGGAAGAGATGAAGGAGTCATAATAACCTTTACCATGACCTAAACGGGATAGAGATGAATCGAATGCGACGCCTGTCAACGCATGGGGTGAGCACTGAAGTAGGGGCGAGTTCGATTGCTGCCCTGCCTCGTGGAAAACGGGGCTGTAACACTGACCTGGCATGATGATCAAGTCGAGGTCTTCACAGAATGCGTCCGAGACTGGTAAGACGTGAGATTCAGCGATGATGAGACGAGGAGGCACCCGTAGGTGAACACATACCGCTCTGTCGTTTCCCGTCTCGCCATTCTGCCGTAGGCTCAGGGATACCCCACAAGCCGGCAGGAAGAGCCCTAAGGTCTTCGGCATCGTACAGCCTCACAAAGGTCATCTGCCCATCCTTGGACGCAAGGCTCGGCACGAATAGCTTTTTCCCTGTATTTTGGCTGTACCCCAGAGCGCCTCCCAGATGCGAGAGAAATCACCGTACCGTTGTCTTCCAGGATGTCCGCTACCAATGCCGCCGTCTGCACCTCTGCGGTGGGCATGCTTAGGTAGCAGCTAACCGTCTTTGCACGCTTAAAGGCTGGGAGCGCGGTGACCTTGGCCACGATCATCTCTGCTATTCAACGCATCAGTCGACCCCGCGGATGGGATGCGCCAATAATTCCATGATACATACATTGAGATTGCAAGTCCGACATCGTCAGATCGCGAAGCGTCTTGGTCATCGACGACCGAAGGGCTTTCTTGGCGGATTTGAGGGCCGTGATCGACATCGACATCGCAAGGGCTATCTTCGAATATTCTGAAGAGCCAAACTGGTGGGTGAGATATTGCTGTGAAAGACTGGCGTGTTTCGACGACCTCGGCCATACTGGCAGCTGTGGCCCGACAAGCTGGCTCGGCATTCACCGTTTGATGATCACTTCGCTGAGTGGCGAACGGGGGTTGCGCTGAACCTCAAGCTGGTGCGCGTCCCAAGGCCAGGCTTGAAAGATGCGACGAGCGGAGACGTCGCTCCCAACACCTCTGGCAAGAGCTTCCACTGAACCATCGGGTGAACGCCGAAGTCGGGCTCCTGAATTCTACGGATTCGTCGCTTGGTCGTCTACCTCCGTCTTATTCGTCGTCTACTTTTTTTGGGCACTCCTTCCAGACGAATATATTCTCTGGCTAGGCGTCAAATGGTACCCCAGCCGGTGCGCAGCCCCGTATTAAAAAAAAAAAAAAAGTCACTCATACTACTGTAATAGTGAATGGTCGTTGCTTCTGCCCGCATACTCTATTGTTCTCGTTCTCCTCACATATTTTGCATACTTCTCTCTCGCCTTCGCTCATACCCCTTCATTTAATGACGTTAGCGCAATAGTGGGTGAGACTGCCACTATGCACAAATCGCGGTAAATTCGTGAGCTAATCAATTAGCCAGACGACAAGGGGCACTTTCCAGGGCTCATCACACCCAATCCGTACCTCAAGCATGCAGATACAACCACCGTTCCGGAATTATATGATATACCTATCGGAATTGTGAATCGTGTACTCTATGGTCCCAAGATGAATGTAGCGCAGAAGCGATCCCGATAAATATGGCGAAAATAAACACAAAGCAATATAGCGTGTTCAATGGTCCTAGCGGATGGGCCTGCCAAGCTGCATTATGAGGATCACACAATTCAAGAAGTCATGGGGTGAAATGTGACATGAAGCGGGGTCATCGAGAGCGTTTCCCATAATTCGGATAAGTACCGGAGAACTCATCGATACCTCGGCTATAATCGCCCTGGTACTGGTGCACGTCGGCGACGCTTGAAGACCCAACTTCATCGTAATCATCGTCCGAACCATTCGACAGAGTGGACGACGTCGCCGAAGACATGCTGGCTTGGAACGTGAGGCTGGTACGTGAACTGTCATCTATTGGAGATGACCCTTGATGAAACCACTCGCTTTCGTGAGGTGTTGGGTTTTGAGTGATCCATCTATACCTTGACGGCTGCCTTCCCACATCATGGACCTGCGTTACCATTGGTTCTTCGAATCCGATCGCAAAACGGGGGGTGGGCATGATGCTGGGCGACGATGCATTTATTCCGTGGGTGCGTAGGTGTCGCTTCGCGTTCGATCGGACGGCAAAACTTTTTTCACAGTTTGCTATGATGCATTTGTAGGCTAACCGCGACATGGCTTAGCACGTCGCTGCAAGACAACGTACGGAAGACATACGCTTGGCTCCCGAATGGGAATTCATATGCGTAGCCAAGCCGCTTGGCCGAGGGAACGTCTTCTTGCATTGGCCGCACTGGTGCATTTTCGACTTCTTCTGCTGCTTCGAACCGGAGGGCCTGTGATCGTCGACATGAGGATTTGTGGGACCGTGTGGCGTTGGGAGTGGGACACTGTTGGAAGGGGGCTCCGGCATGTAGAACTGGCTTGTTCTGATCACCTTTTCGCTGTCGTGCTGAAGCCTCATGCTGGGACCCTGCAACCTTGCACCTCCGAGAGACATTGAAGATGAGGAGCGAAAAGCCGAGGAAGGGGTCGGGTGGGTGACCTCTGACTCGTCTGCCATGATGCTCATATCCAGTAGACTGCGCAACATATGTCGGTTCTCGGGATCGTCGACGGGCTGCAACATTGTCCTTGAGAGCTGGAAGGTCATGACGGATGGTTCAAGTGCCTGTGGGCCATTGGTGCGATGTGGGGGGTGATAGATGTTCCGCGACGACTGGATCTGGAACTGGTTCATCATCGGGGACATTCGGGTCAGTTCTTCGACGTCGGAGTCTTGGTACGAGTCATCAGAGGTGCTCTCAGGGGGCTCGCTCGCTGGGGACCTGAGAATCCTCGGGGGCGAATGCATCAGGGGGGAATACCCCGTTTGCGAGTGTGAGGGCTGGAATATCTGTCAGAGACTTGTACAGAGAGGGAGCTCGCTACCTACCCAGGAGCCTCTCCTGTATGAGTGGGTCTCATGCACGGGTATATCGACGATATGCAGCGCTGCGAGATCGCAAGGAGAGAAATCGCTGAATCTGGACGCGTCACCAGCGTAGGGTGATAATGCGTGCGATGTAGTGCGCTGGGGCGACTCGGGATACACGACGGGATTCACGGACGTGGTTGGGCCTTCCTCGCCGAACGTGGGGCGGCGTTGCAAAATATCAGAGTTCAGTTGAGTGGCATCCTGACTGGGACAGGAGTGCGTGAACTGGACGCTGATATTCTGTGCGTTTTCGCCAGCGTCGAGATAAGGGTTAGGTTGTGGTTCGCAGGGGAAACTAATATTTTGTTCGTCCGGGTTGGAGGGCTGCCTGGAGCGGGGGATGCGCGAGGACCCGGCGGAAAAGTAGATTTTACCGGTGGAGTCACCCATTGGGGGGGCAGGGAGGGAGTCTGGAGGGGGATCATCCTGTTGCCTCTGCGCACAGGTCGAAGCGAAGCCGGGACCTACCAGAAGACGCTAGGCACTAACCTAATCTCCACCGTGGAAAAAGGGCACAACCACTGGAAACAAGCAAGAATAATACAAAACGGCGCTCGCTCTGGGTTAATGTAGTCGTCTTGGACAAGTCTGATATGGTGGCGAACGGGAGGCTTGGGGGAGAGGAGACCCGGGGAGGGCTCAGATAAAAGGAGCAGCGCATCCTCGCAGCACGGGTGGTAATAGCAGGACATGAGGAGAAGTCCTTTCGGCGAGTAGGATGGCGGGGCGCCTCTTGCAGACATGCGGGATGTTACCACACCGCAAAAAGTTCATCCCCCGTGGATAACCTATCCATAATTGACAAATCTCTGGCCTAATTAACAGCCTATGAAACGCAAACGGCAAAGGCTGTCAGATAAAGCGAGGCGATTGTTTGTGGAAGCCCCCTAGCGACTGACACATCATCCGAAGTCTAGCCTATGCACAAAGTTCACATATCAGCGAGGCAGTACAAGCAACCCACACGACCCCTGATTAGTTGTTGAGATTGGGAGGAAGAAGCAAGACGGTTAGTATATTGGCCGATATTATTACCACCTGCTAGACCTGGCTTTTACGACGTGGCTTCTGACGGGAACATTCAGATCCTTACCAGTGGCCAGTTGGGTCGGTCAGCCTGAACCGAGCTATCGGATTTTACAACTCCGCGAACAGAGCGGCGTGGCGAGTTGGTCGTTCTATTGCTCCACTTTGCCTGCTTGGCAAGATCCTAAAAATCATTCTAAAATTCCCTTCCGACGAAGAACAGCTCGTGTACATAAATATCACATAAGACAAATTCCTTATCGCTGCTTACGGGGGCGATCATGCCTAGCGTTTGGGGGGATCACGATTCCCACTGCGATCACCTGCGGCTTCGCTCGACTATCGCAATCTAGCTCTCCGGAAGGAACAACACTCTATTCTCGGGACATTACGCCCGCTTCGCTTAATGGGTCAAGGCTCCAAGCCTCAACTTTTCTGCGCCTGATTCCGGGTATGAATAGTCGATTGTCATTCGTGCATGCATAATCCAAAAATTAATATCCAACTCTGTCAGGGCACGAGATTACAGTCACTTTGGCATTGGTCGCACAACGCCTACCTGATCCGCCTAACCCATCCGACACAGCTTCCTCGTCAGCCTGAGTCCTGGTACTTGTCACCCCACGCATATCTCATTAAGCTCTCAAGTTTTACCGGAAAAGTCCAGGGTCCTTCTGGGGTTTGAAATCGCGTGCAGTACATGAGGTCCCGTGGTGACCGGTGGCGCAGACCAAGGTCTAGACCGTTGCCCCGATTGTCTGCCTTCAGGGGTGACAGTTGTCTCAAGACGTCTAAGCATAGGTAATTTCTGGCAGGAGTCAGTATCTGATGAACCAACCGCAAGGCTGCTCACGTGGGCCGGGCGAGGCTCTTGTTTCATGGCCCACTTATTCCACCATCCATTTGCCACGGTATGCATTCGCGTCTCACGTGCGGAGATGTCCGAGCCGAGGTCCTGCGCACGGCAAGGGGTCAAGGCGCCTGAACTCTCGTGGTCCTCACATTCCTCGACTTCGTCAGTTGAGCATATGCTGAGTATGTCCCTGAGGTCGGGGCCACCGACACACGCATCAAGTGGTGGTGGAGTTCCACGAACAAGAATGTTTGCCGATTCATCGGATTGACGGGGTGACACGCTGCATTCATGAAACCATGGAGAACGCCGCTTGAACGCCAGAGGACTTGAAATGATGTCAGCACCAAAATCGTCTGTGTTTCCAAGATTCCGTGACGTCGCCCCCAATGGATGCCCCATGGGAGAAGAGAGGTCGGGGGTAGCTAATCGGAAATATGAAGGGGGTGGCGACATGTATCCATCCTCTTGATGAATGGGATCAGGTGGCTCGTCAAGATCACATTCAATATGACGACAAGGATCAATATTCTCCTTTCCATGTGTATTGAGGTCGCCTTGATCATGGATTTTAGAAGGAATGCTTGGGGCTTCAGGAAGTTCATCATGGGTGGAAGATGGCCTTACGGCACGAGGTACGTTCGGGCGCGATCGCCGGACCATATCGGAGCCAATGCATATACTAGTCTTGATCCGTTTGGCAGCAAGGTCGTCATCTAGGACGTCACAGAGCGTCCTTTTGCCACTGTTTTTCCCCGCTTTCCTCGTGGGAACTGGATTAGTGCAACTTGATCTGGGCTTAGGAGCTAGTAGCGTGTGGTAAGTGGCAGATCAGCACGAGATCTCCAACGTGCTTCTTACAGAAGAAGTGCAAAAGCCCGACAGCCCCATGATCTACTTTAGCTTTTCCCTTTCCTTTGTCGGTGCTCGGAAGGTTGAGATGATCGAAATGAAGCGGGAGTGACTTCGATACCCGAGGCACGAAGCCCGGATTGATATCCACTATTGGCAACTGCGTGTTCGGATCCCAGTCCCCATTTGCTAGTTTTTTCGCTAATGAAGGTTCCAAGTTACTGGCATTGACGTCAGCATCAACTGGGTGGCAAAAACAAGGGAAGTTATCGCCACCTCCCGATATATGCCTCCGTTTCGGCATCCATGACATACTCCTTGGCGATCTCCGTCAGACAGACGAGCTTCTCGTCCAAAGGGCAATAAACCCGCTGGTGTAAGAATACCTTCTCGGCCAAATTAAATGCCTCGAGGTAACCCTTGGGCACGGCCTTCTTCCCTTCTAGTTTCAGGGCTCTTACGAGCTGATCCACAGTGCGGTGCTTTCTCAGTAGCGCCCACGCAGTCTTCAGCCCGACACCAGGTATACTAGGGAGATAATCACAGCCACTGAGGATTGCCATGGCACGAAACTGGGAATCTGTCCATCCCAACAATGATATACCTGCGTCTGCAGTTGTTACGGCCCCGAAGTCGCCTCTGGATATAGACGTGATGATGCTTGAAACCGAGTCAAGTTTAAAGAGCACCTTACGGCAACCAAAGACGAGCAGGTCGGAATCTTCGGTGATGATACCATCAACGATCCCAATGCGTTCCAAGTAAGCCATCTGAGCGTCGGCTTCGTACGGCGCAACCATGTATTGGATGCCCTCTGCTCGAAGGACCTGTTGTTTTGAAAAGGTTAGCGCATGACCACTCGAAATAACGAGTCGTACTTTGATGAGCTGGTATGCCATTTGTGGAGTCACATCGATGCATTTGACGTAAAACTCTCGAGCCTGATTGTGTTTACCCTGTGAGGCGAGGGCATTCGCTTTGGCAAGGTTATCCTCTCTCCGTTTCTTCCTTTCACTTTCGGTCCTTTTCTTCGCAGGAAGGGGCCCGCCGTCAAAAACCACGTAGGGCTGTATCTTGTGGTGACGCAGGAGTCGAACCTTGTGCATGGCGTACTCGACATACCTGAATATATGCCGACATGTCAATGATGTGTGTCCACTGTGCATACACGGGACGGCCACAACTGCAGAGAGGCGCAAAACAGCGAAGGCTCACTTGGTCGTCTTCTTTCCAGTGGCAAGCTCGGTGGCACAAGCATAGACGCCACGATGTAGCCAAACATACGCGTCGACGGCCAAAGTCTGACCGGCGAAGTCAGACAAAGGTTTGTTGACTTGGATAGGCTTGAGGAGTGGAAGTAAACCAGAAATACCCATTGGAACTTGGTGTTTCTAGATGACCACAAGTACAGGCATCAAGATGCGGGTATCGTTCAAGCACAGAGGTATTTGGCGTTTGGGACGTCAAGACTTGGCAAAAGTCGCAGTGATATTGCGTAAACAAAGATAAACAGACGCGTCGCGTCCGTCCAATGAGATCCGCTGCTGGTTTATCCTAGGCTACATATATGCGTCGATGGCCCTCCCGTCCTGGGCCAGAGCACTGCTCTCAGTCGTAACCCACTGTGTTCCTTCAAAACCAGGCTACTACAGCGGTGTTTAGTTCGTCGCAGCAAATACGTCCGGTGCATGTGAGCGAAGTAACGCCGTTAAGCAATGCGTTGAACACGGTACGATTGTGGGGGCAGGACAGGCTATTCGTCATACATGTACAACATAATAGAACAACGAATCGTTGACTTATTCATTGCATATATATTTCATGTACTGCCAGGTGCTTTATACGTCGGTTGAGTCGGCGAGGAATACGAAGCAATGGTTTGGAGTCACCATGTTTGCTCAACGTGAAAGTATACGTCGGTTTTGGGGTCAGGTCGTAGCTCGATCCTCCAAAGCCCCAGTATATCTTGAGGGACTCCGTCCGTTGAGTACGCCATAGAGAGGTGGTGGCGTTGGCATCGTTAAAGCTCATTACCATAATACATCCCCTGTCGCATGTGTGGCGGCGCATACGGCATACTGTACTGTTCTGGCGACGTCGATCGGCAACCCCGGTTCGTCAACTGACACAACGGAGAGCACCACAAAGTCGGGCAAGGACGCCATCTAAGCGGGAACGAAAAATTGTTGGCAGGAGGGAGTTGGGAGGGAGTAAAGGAGCGAAGACATCCACCGACACCTACGGTCTGCAGTGTTCCGGCGGCCCGGAGCGGGAGTATGTTACATGACATTAATGGTCACAAACCTGGTCCCAGGAATATGCGTCAATGATCCTCCGGGCGGTCCTGGGCCAGAGCTCCACTGCGTTCCGTCGTGACCCAGTTAGTCCTTTCCACTTTAATCATCAATCAAGGGGGGCTGCCAGTCAGCACCCCACCCGGACCGCAGCAAGGCGCCGGTCCGGATCGGTGATTGTATACATGACAATCAAATCCACAGACCTGGTCCCATTCTGGGGCCAGGAATCTATGAACAAACCCCATGATGGTAATTATGTGCTTGACAAATAACCGCAGCGACCGCGGAATAGGATGTACGATCTTGGATGAAACCGTCGCCGAAAATCAATTCGAGTGCCCATCGTTCAACGACCCTGATCATCGGGCCTGAAGACTCGATCTAGTAGTTCCTCTCTTACTTCCGATGAAGTAACGTAGGCTATTCTCGCCATTGAATAGGAAGGTTAATCGGATGATCCGGCGAGCTATGTGTAGAACGTGGGTGGGCTAATCGCCCAGAAGCTAGTAGTAGTTCCAATGGAAGCGGGGCGATTTCGCGAGTACCATACGCGGGCATCACGCGAGCAAGTTGGGGGTCCGCTTGGCCGCCATAGATCCCTCCTTTGGCATGATCTGACAAAGATGGTTAGAACCATCGCGGCACTACTGCGGCGGGTAGACTTGGAGGCGAAAGGCGACGGAAATTCTGACGTGTCCACCGTCCCAGATAGTATAGCTTTGATAAGTTAGTGTGTACAAAGGGCCCACGTCCGAACCGAGTTCGGGTTGACGAGAACGCGGCTCATATCCATTGCAGCATGGCAGCATCGTTACTTGATATTTCTGCCTTCCTTCCGGTGCCAGCAGATGGGCTGGAAGGGGAGAAGAACGACGGATGTGGGGGACGGCCGCCGCGATGTTTGGATCCGGGACTGTTCGCCACGTAGCTGCGTGTTCAAGGGACCGCTCATTGGTGGAAGCGCCCGTCCAGACCGGCTCAGTCCGAGTTGGTGGGAATGTTCATCTCTTATTACTACCTCTCCATTCGATGCGCAGATTGTGCGCGGTGATGATCGCCAGCAAAGGGTAGCAGAGTGTCACTGGCAGTGCTTGGTTGGACTAAATAAGATATTCCAGCTGATACTTACAGGCCCCATCCAGTGACCAGGTTGCAGCATTCATGACCCGGTGTTCGACCCATGTGTTTTCTTCCAGCTGATATTTAGAAAGTAGTCACCGGTGTTTGGTATGTGTGGGGCCGGCGTGTGTGAGAGTCTGATCAGGATATGACGAGATCCGGTCAAGCGTTCTGATAAATACCTGCACATCGCGTCTCACCTCAACCAGCAACATGAGCAATTCCACTCAGCACGATGTCAAGCCTGCCGTCTCCAATGGAATACATTCACCTAGCTTCTCTCTCCCGGTTCGCCTTTTCACGGTATCAAGGTGTTTTCCCTCTGCTCACTTTGATCCAATTAGCTGCCAGATAGTCCTGATATCATAACAGCAAACCTCCTGATGCTACTCGGACAGTCGCCCAACCCGTGAGTCATCCGACGTCCATCCGCTATCTCGCTCACCACGATCCAGACGACTCAAATTCATATACCAAACACTCGTCAAGCACCTACACGGTTTTGTCAAGGAAACCAAGTGCGTGATTTCGCTTGCAGAATTCGAGCGCCAAAGACCAACCATAAGATAAGCCTCTCTACAGAGGAATGGATGGCCACCATCGAGTTCTTGACTCGAGTAGGCCAGACGTGCACGCCTTTGCGTCAGGAAATGATCCTCCTATCTGATGTGTTCGGTGTTTCGGCCTTGGTCGACTCTCTTAATAACCCCGTCCTCGGGGGCGCAACCGAAAATAGCGTCTTGGGCCCTTTCTTCACCGACGATGCTGCGGATGGTGAGTCTTTGCCAACTCTTTACAGCACCCCAACGTTATCATCCCCCCAGTCGAACTCGGAGGATCAATTGCATCCGAAGGCAAGGGTGAATACATGTACGTTGAGGGCAGGGTCTTGACAACTGAGGGTGAGCCCATTACGGATGCCATCATCGAGACATGGGAAGCGGATGCCAACGGTAAGCCACGATCAGACGCACTTTATACCCGCGACTCACGCACTCGCCGTCACATCAGGGTTCTACGATACGCAATATGCCGACAGAAGCCACCCTGACTGTCGCGGTCGATTGCGAACTGGAAAAGATGGCAGCTTTGGGTACCGTGCTGTCGTTCCCCGCGCTTACCCTATTCCGGGTGACGTGAGCTTCCTTTGGTTTTTCTGATCTATCACGAGGTCTGATCTTTCATTGAAGGGTCCAGTTGGCGAACTGTTGATCTCACAAGGCCGCCATAATATGCGTCCGAATCACTTGCATCTGATGGTGGAAGCCCCTGGTTACCACAAACTCATTACCGCACTCTATCCAGAGGGGTGTGATTACCTTGAGAGCGATGCCGTATTTGGAGTTAAGAAGTCGCTCGTCGTGGTATGTGTTGTCTTCAAACGCTTTCGAATTGGTTACGATATTTTCCTCGCAGAAAATGAACCAAATAGACGATGACGCGGAGGCTCGCAAACGCGGATTTCCAAAGGGCGGCTCGTTCAAGCTTTTGAAGCACGACATCGTCCTGCTCACAGAAGAACAATCCCACCTCATACGGAGACAAGCTGCTAGTGAATCAGAAGACTCGTATTTCCAATCCAAGGACGACTAATATGTTTACCCTCACGCGTCACGCACCAACATGTACTCTTCTTTCGGCTTTGATCCGTTCAGCTTGTACTATTATCGGGTTCAACATCTGAAACACGCAAAATTTGTCCCTGGTATCCCTGAATTCGTCCAAATTTTTATGTATACCATATGTAACGCAAATACTCCAACAGGCTGAATACAGAGCACACAGATCAGTAAGGGGGGTGATATTTTTAAGTCAAGTCTAGACCCGCCGGCACAACTTCATACGAGAGTTCACTGGTGTCAATGTGATACCGGTCGTCCATTTAAGTAATGCTTCCTTCTGCTCCTCAAAGGGCTTTTCGGCGAGGTCGTCTGGAACGCGTATCCGATACCGGCGCACGACGCTCGCAATAATACCGACCATTTCCACGAGCGCAAATCGCTGGCCGATACATGACCTTGCACCGCCCGAAAATGGCAAGTCTGAGCACAAATGTGAGTCGGGTAGACACCGTGGAACTATTCCACTCACATGCGTTTCTCGGCCACTGGTAGGACTCAGTGTCGATGAAGCGTTCAGGCTTGAATTTTTCAGCATCTTCTCCCCAATACAGAGCTGCGACGTGGGGTAGGGGGGGTTAGCCATACGAGATGAATATCAACCCAAGATGGGAACGACTCACTATTCATGTGCAATGCCCATACATCTATGGCGACGACGCTCCCTGCCGGAATAGCCATCGAGAACTTCCCGATTTCTGCAGACGGAAACTCCTTCGATCCAGGGCTGAAATAGGTACCAGGTAAGACGGTATCGGTATGGACGTCTTTTGGAATACGAGGCTCAGCAGGAAACAAACGAAGTGTTTCGCGAATGCACGCCACAGTGTATTCCTTTACCCAGTGTGATTAGTATGTGCTGATTAGGCGAAACGAACACACGGAAATCTGACTGACAAGTTTATCCATGTATTCCTTGTGGTTCTGTTTGTGTTATGGTGGTTCACGAGTTGTGCATGAAACTATGGAGGGAAAGCTCACTGTCGTCAACTGTGCAAGAGGTGTATCTGCGGTCCACACACGAGTGACCTCCTCATAGAGTTTTTGCTGACAGTCTGGGTAAAGGGCCAGTAGTGCAAATGCGAAGCAGAGGGTGTGAGCGGAGGTTTCTAAGCCAGGTATTAGCTTCTGGATAATATGCATCTCAGAAGTTGAGATTGACCAACCATGTCCAGCGAGAAGGAATGTCTAAGAGTAGAGGGATGGTTCAGGAGCGGAAAACGAATACCGATTGCATGCTTACAAATATATTGGAGAGGACTTCATCTTCAGTCAGCTTCTTCGAGTCCCCATCCTGGTTCAGATTAGCTTCAACGAGGTTTCGCAACAACGCTGCGCCCGAGGCTCCAGTGCGTTCGCCAGAAGTGATTTCGGCACGAGCGGAGGCAACGAGATCAAGCATGTGAATTCGTAAATCATCGAACGCCAGCCGAGACAATGATGCTCGGGAGGAGAGGTAAGGCACTTTGACCAGCAACGAAAACTTGTAAAACCATCCTGGGATTAAAGCCCTGAAGATAAGATTGTCGACAGAGCCCATGACGGCAGATCGAAAAGTAAGTTTGCAACCGGGGGGTGGCTCCGCCGTCGATTCGGCGGTCCAGGACATGCGTCTACCAAACCCTGCAGTGACAATTACAAGAAGCGTTGCCTGAAACCAATTCGAACCCAGTTCCCTAGATATCGGATTGTACCTCGTACCTTCCTCATGTATGACGCCATATCCACGGTGATGTCAGGATCAGCGGAGTCAAGTTGTTCGAACCATTCGCGTACCACCCGGAGAGTTTCTGACCAGACAAATGCAACGTTTGCCTGAAGAGTACCAGGGTGAGACGGGAAATGAGAACTTTCGTAAGTGAATGAGAGCTTGCCTCGTTGAAGGCGGACATGGCGACTGAACGATGGCGCTTCCAGTCGGATCCTTCCATACTAATAATATTTCCTCCGTAAATGTTGAGAATTTGGTACTGAACAACGTCCTTTTGGAATGTGTGTCGATCTAGAGCGACTAATCTGATTGCCTCGGGGTCTGCGAGCCAAAAGAAGGGCCGAGCTGCTGAAACCAAGATGGATGTATAGGCAGTGGCTCCGAATTTCTTGTATACTAAGAATCCGTTTACTTGGAACGACATGCAGAGAAGAAATAGATGCATACGAGAGAATTTTCCCGCATAATGTCCACTCATCCCAGGTCTCGGGAACGTGTTACCTAGCACAAGAGCAATCGGGCCAAACGGGTTGGACCATAACCCTATGCGGCCTGGACAATCCCTACGTAGAAGGTTAGGCTTAGTCTCTGAGCACAAAATGGGGGAACATACTTTATTTTTGTAAAAGCTGTCCTTACCGATAGCGCTTTGTCCACAACGAACTTGAAAGCTACCAGAGCGACGCCAGAAACGACCCATCGGTAAATCGATGCGGATGGAGAGACATCCATACTGCCAGATGAAACGGAGAGCTGAGCCGAACGCTGTGGGAGCTCACGGGAAAACGACCCAACGTCACATCATGCATCATGTACAATGCCCATAAAAGTGACGACTTATCATGCCGACGGAATGATGGCAAGATGTCTAAGATGCTGTTCCGAAGGAGATCGGGTGTGTGTGACCCTGTTTGTCCTTGAAAAATAACCCAAAAAATATGATGATTCTCTCCAAGTCGTTGATTGTCGGCCAACTGTAAAGAGCATCTGATTAGCTCATGATAAACTACCTTCAATGCGTGTTTCGAGGTATAAAGACGTGGCGATCCTGGGGCCATGACTGGTGTAACCGCAACCTTGGGCTAGGGTTTCCAGGTATTTTTACAGTGAAGCAAATTTGGAGTTCACAGAGTTCACACTGCGGACTGTGCAATTTTGATATGCAAACGACCGTGTTTATGATGGTGGAAACTGACTGTTCCCGTTTGAATTACTATTGATCTCTACTTAGCCGGGGCGCTGGCGGAGCACCGTGACCGTCGGAACCAAACCCGGTCAATGATTAAATGTCACATCTCCTTGACAACAACTACCAAGGTATGTACTGATAATATTTTGTCCCCTGAGCAGCGGAAGTAGGAAGGCACACACGAATAATACAGACGCTCTGTCAAAGTACGACGAACACCACCGTGAATCTTATTTATGGCATCCGCTCGCAACATCGACATCGCATAGTCTTTCGGAGGGTACGATATCGACAACCAAGCCTTCCTCAGCGTCTCCAAGACAACCGATCAAGGCGCCAAAGGCATCCTCGGACTCGGACTCAACGGCCTGTCCGCGCTCGAACGCACGACGAAGAACGCCTCGACTCGATCGGTCATGGCCAATGTGTGTGTACAACACTCCTCCACCTCACACCTGATCGGTCTCGCGCTCGGACGATGGGGAGAACACCGCATTCGGGTTTCTCACCATCGGCGAATACGACCCCCAATTCAGCAACGTCACGTACACGCCCAAGAACCTCATCGCGCCGACGTCGACGTCCCGTTGGACGATCGCAATGGATGCGATGACGATCACTATCCCCTCAAATCGAGCGTCCGGGGAGCGAAAAAGGAACAAGCGATTGCACTCATCGACAGCGGGACGAGTCTGGCGTATATGCCGACCGATGCCGTCGATGAGATT